>JAWZYV010014894.1:0-57357 GCA_038373885.1 Cheiracanthium punctorium | reverse complement strand
AACTCGCATGAAATACCAGTCGTGTTGAAAAATTTCATTGTATTTGTTGTAACGAAATCTTCGATATTTTGATTTTTGATTGCATCATACCTCAAAGATGCCTTTTTAGGACTGTTTTCCGAACTTTCGTTATTCAGTGCTAAAATCATTCTGCGTTTTGTTTCATTAGAAATTCGCTTATCAAAAAAAGCTAGAGCAACCAGTTCTTCAGAAAGATACCAAAGATGACCCAACATCTTTTTCCCGGCGACTTTGGCTAAAACTGTATCATGTTTTTCGAACTCAACTATGTCCTTCAAAATCTTCAGGTCATTTTCAGGTGCCATATAAGCCACTGGCGCTGTAAACCAGTATTTTGCATAGACAAGTACAACAAATATGCAGATATCCGTAATGGCCTTAGCTTCTTTAATTGTGATCTTAAGCTGGTGCTTAAATAGAAACATTTTCAATGCATATACAGCTTTCGCCATCCAACGTGCACGATGCATTCCAGAAGGGGCTTTGAATGAGATACCGCTTTCAGGAATCCCTCCTAAAAAGATAATGATTAAATGAAGGAGCTCCCTGTAATCGTCACGAGGCTGAAATTGTTGTAGTTGATTCTGAGCAAAAGTAATTATATCGGTCGCAGCAGTTTGAACGCAATTCCAAGTAGATGGTTCAAAAATTGCAGTTTTGAAGTCTTCCTGATTTATTTTTGTCCAACGGCTCTTAAATTTTTTGAAAATTATAATTTCAGGACCGCTGGATGGTCCAATAGCTGATACTACGACAGCTTCCAGTACGATTTCTAAGATGTGATGCCGACAAGGGAGCCAAATCAATTCTTTTTGCATTTTTTGTTCCAAAAGAATACAGGCTCCGTTTATTCGCCCAGTATTAGATGCCGTTGTGTCGAAGCACATACATCTTATTTTATCACGTAAGTTCCACGATGAAATTGTCTCGAAAATAGCAGACGCCATGGTTTCTCCTTTGCCATCTGGAAGCTTAGCAACGGCCAAGAGCTGGTCCACTCCTTTTCCAGATACCAAGATTGGTAGACGATCTACTACTTCATGCCCTGTTATGTCCTCGAGCATTTTTCCATCCCAGTGCACAGTTAGTGTAGTTTGGGGTTGGAAATCAGATTTTATTGATTCAGCAAGCTGCAGTCTATTATTCATTCTTTGGCGACGTATAGAGGAATAGCTTACGTTGTATTCTGATACATTACAGCCTAGACTTTTGAGTGTAGATGTCAAAACAACAGTTGCTTTCCGGTCGCTCAATTTAGCGACATCGAGACTAGTTGCTAAATTAGAATCTAGGATTGTTTTTCGGCCTCGTTTCCTTGGTATCGAAAAATCTTTGCTTGAAGAAGGTCCTGGCTTCGGAGAATTAGGACGACTTTGACTCATGTCACTATCACTCCTGTCCTCTGTAGAAGAAGTAGCTGAAGATGACAATAAATCGTATTTCTCAGTTAGTCTATTTATTGCTTCTTTTTCTTTCATTTTTTCCAACTTAACTTCTTTTTCTAATTGTTTAGCAAGTTTTCTAGCATACTGTTTATCAATCTTACCGATTCGTCCAAGACGGTTCATTTTTCTTTGGTTCAAAAGAAATTGCTTATCTTCGTCAATATTCATTATATTTAGAGCATTAGAGTGAGCTATATCAAACAGAACATTTAAATTTGATTGCCACTTGTTTTCTTTTTCTTTGATTGTTGCTGAACGCTTTGCCTTATTTTCTTTATTTTTTTTTTTAAATTCTGCCATTCCTTGAAATATTTGAGTATTTTTGTGATAACATGTTGCTTTGCCTTGGTGGGAATACTTGCTTTTTCCCATATAGCCATCACACCACCAGCAGTTAATGACGCTGATTCTCTATTTACTTTTTTCATTACATTTGGGGAGGGAGGGGGGGGGAAAGAAACTCGAAATATACATCTATGAACATTAACATTCATTAAAAAAAAAAAAAAAAACTGAATTGTAGGTATAAATACCTTTAAACATCGTCATTCTCACTATCTATTTAGTACCTCGCCTTCCCTTCTACTTTAAAAAAAAAAAAAAAAAAAAAAAAAAAAAAAACGGAATACTTTATACTCTGAGGGACATTTTTTCCGCACACCAATTTACTTGAGAAATTGACTTGCCCAGTGTTAGCTCAAATTTTGCTCATATTAAATCAAGAAAAAGTTCGTAAAAGTTGTGTTTTATTTTATTATCGCACAAAAAACCTAGATATTGCTGCACCCAAGGGGGAGGAAGGGTTGGGAAAAACCCCTGCCAAATCTGAACGTGGGAAGTTTTAGCTTTTTCTGCATCTAATTAGCATTAGTAATCTCATTAACTAATAAATTAGCACTAAAAATAAATTATAATATAATTAGCACTATTTATTTTCTAAGTTAATTTATCTCTACTACTTTAATGTAAGGGTGAACTCCTCCCTCCTCAAAAAAAAAAAAAAAAAAAACTTTCTGGGAGCGTCACTGAACATGGGGCCCTTTGATAACATTTGCTACAGGCCCCGCGCTGACTAATCCGGCAGCAATTCGATTTATAAATAAAGAATACCACTTACAGTAATTCACTTATTGTGATAGAGTCTGGAAAGGATTAACGATTAAACCATGATTAACAAGGGTCGACTGGGATACATCTTATTCCGTTTTTCAGGGAATGCAGTAGCAGTTTTCACTGACGACTTGCGGATTAATCTTGATGAGGTCTCACTCTTTGAAAGTCTTTGGGAAAAAGATGTTGCATTTCTCCTGAAAATACTGGATGAAGAATTTTCTTAGTAGTACACTGAGTTGATTTTAATATCCCTCATTTTCTATTTTTCCCGTTGTTGAAGAACTTTGGGAAACTTACTGAAACTTTTTTTCCATTGATGGAACCAGGTTTACACATTCAATCCTACCATTGTCTATAGTAATTTGACTCTTTTTTCAACCCCTGTTGTTGAAATCATTTCGATACATCCATGCTTCATCAAAGGTCACAATGCATTTGAATTTATTTCGTACTAAGTAGTTTTTGTACATGGTTCTGCAAAAATATTTTAAGCTCAGCCATTTTTCGCATTTTAAAGTTGTACACCTAGATTTACTACTGTACAAAGCACGCTGTTGCTACAGATGCATTAAAGATTTTACAATTGATTTTTCATTGACGGATTTTCCCTTGCCACAGGTGAATTTACTTTAGAAGCATTTGAAACATTACATACCTTTTTCGGATATAAGTTTGAAGTCAACTTTCCCTGTAGAAATAATGATTGATGGGTTTTACTCTTCTGATAAATAATCGTGCTTATTCTGAACTAAGAAATTTTAATACTGCGCATTTCACAAAGTTTTGGAACTACGGAATAGGAATATTTCCCTTCAGTAATCGCAAAAACATATCCTTTAATTTACAGCTTCTTAACAAGCAAAATTTTGAAAAAAGAATAAATCTAAAAGTAGTATACAATATATCTCAGCACTAAAAATTGTGCTAAGATATATTGTAGTAACAGTAAAAAATAGTGCAACGCCTCCGGCGACCAGTTGGTTCGCTATCTTAATAAATCTTGTTGGGAGAGAATCCTGTTTCTCACCAGCTTCCTTGGCACTGAAATCTTTCAGATTCTGAACGGAATTTAAAACTAAGATGGTTACAAATAGGGGCGGCCCTAGGGTGAGTGGCGCCCCCTGCTAACGTAAAAAAGACGCTCCCTTTTTATACTCTACTTAGTTTTTGAGTTCGAAATGACGCCCTTTCGAAGCTGGCGCCCCGATGCGATGATTACCATGTCCAGCCGCCACTGGTTACAAAAATAAGATGGTTTTAATGATAAAAACCTACAGTAAGGAAAAAATTATTTTCATCCTATATTAATTCTGAAGAGCTTCTAGATATTTGGCCGTTATCAAAAAAACAGAAAGGAAAAGAAAAAACTAGAAAAAAAACTAAAAAATTTTAAATACGCACTAAAGTGCTATATATTAAAAACATATCATAATCCATGCGTCTTCCCTATTTTCTTTCCTTATTCCATTAAGTTGGAAAGTGTATCATTATTCGAGTGTGAATAAACAAAATTAAAATTGATATTTCGAACATCCTTTTTCTGGATGTAATATAATAGAAATAGAATGGGAAAAAGACACACAGAAAAATGCTTAATTCGAATCTGTGCTAGGCCGAAGCCCACTTATAAATCCATGTCAGAAGGAAAAACTTATTCGCGTGTATTCTTTATCCAGGCGTAGCAGACGATAAAATGATTTTAATTATTAAAAAACTGCGTATTCTATATGTTTGCGCCATCTGTTGACGGCTTTGTAAAATAAAAACTCAGTTGTATTCTTTTATTTATAAAAGATGTTTTTTTTTTTTTTTTGTATATTATAGGAAGAGTCTTTTTTTTTTTTTTTTTTTCGCGCGATAAAAAGTAACCTATTTGTTAATCCAGGACTTTAACTGTGTTTATTCCAAATTTCATCCAAATCCGTCAAACTGTTTCAGCATGAAAGAGTAACAAACATACATACTAACATTGACATTTATAATGTAGGCTTTCTCATTTCAAATTATGATCTGTTATCAAATATTTTTATTCAAAAACAATCTCTTTTAATTATTTAGTAATATCTTTTTAAAATTCTAAATCAACAAATTATCCCAAATATATCTTATTTCTAATTGCAAATTATGATCTGTTGTCAAATATTTTTATTCAAGAATAATCTCTTAATTTATTAGTAATATCTTTTTAAAATTCTAAATCGACAAATTCTCCCAAAAAATATTTTAACCCAGAAACTCATGTCATAGATATCAAATCTCAGACAAATTCTAACTATAATGAGAGAATATACATTATAAAATAATTTTTGAACATTGCAGATAGATGTATGAGTTTAAATGCATAAAAAATAAGAAAAGTAAAAACAATTACACCTGTTTTTTTTTTATCATTGAACTTAACGAGAAAGTGAACCCATTGAGCTCTAGTATTAAAACTGAAGTGGTAGTGGCCAATAGTTAGAGGACTTAGAGCTACCTCAAAACAAGTGAATGGGGCAGAAGAGTGAAGAAGTAATATTATAAGAAGTATGAAAAGTTACGCACATGAGCTTTTTTTTTTTTTGGATGTGTGTTATGAACAAACTTTTTTTTTTCTAATTATCTGGCCTTAATACTAGATATTTAGATATTTGAATGTTATGATATATGGTTCTGCTCCACTCACTCGCAAGAGAAATGGTTCTCTCTGTCATCAATTCAGTTTTAAGAGCAAAGCTCAATGATGAAACTATATGCTGAGGAATACCCCCTCCCCTTTCGAAAATTAGTTATCAGTACTTTTTTGTTAAACTAAATTAAAATATCAGAGGGTCTGGTCGTCAACTCATAAGGAGAACTGCTATCAGTAGTCCTTTTCCTAACCTAAGAAAATTTAAGTAATCTACAAGAAAGCTATTCAAAAATATGTTAGCAGCAGTTTTATGCTATCTTAAAATATATAAATGAATAGATCCAGCATTTCACTCAAAGAAAAATTAGAAAATTTGCAGTTACTAGTCTTTAAGGGTGTTATTAAAAAAAAAAATCTCCCCCTCTTGAAAATTATACAAAAAGGAAAATAAACTGATTGTGCCAGGGACTTAAAAAAATAAAGGATGATTCTTCATAAGCTGCACTAGACACCATAATAAATGAAACAGTGTCTTTTATGAAACTTTCTGAAAAAGTTCTTCAACATGGGGTTGCACAGCAAAAATTTTCAGAGTAACTGCTAAATTTTCAAATTTTAATAATTTTTTCTGGCGGTTTCATACCTGATACAGGCTTATCATTTATAAATGTGTTTAGTATAGCCTGAAAAGAGGTATTCTATAAATTGTGAAGGATTTGACATAATTAGTTTATTTGTATTTATGTGCCAAAATCACATGATTTTTTTTGAAATACAAGGTTAACTAATTAAACAAATCAGTGGGCTCTGTAAATTTGCTAAAATATCCTGAATATCTGCAATTTAGTAGCCTTTCATAAAATTAAAAAAAGTAATAATAATAATAATAATAACTATGTAGTACAATAAAAGGTTTCACTTACTTTAGTATTTTGTAATCTGTAAATACATTTTTGAACAGCTTTGAAAAATACTTAAAATTTTTAATCATTCATATACAGTCAAACCTGCTTATAAAAGTGTGAAGAGATTGCAATATCTGCTTATTATAACCCAGTGCTTATAAAGAATGGTTTCATGGAAAAATCATAAAAATTCATACACATTTACTCTGTTACTTTATTTATTCATTTTTTTTCTGCACAGTGCAAAATAAGGAGATTAATTTTCTTTGAACAGTTTCAGTATCTTTTCCTGTGCTACTGTTTATTCAATAATACTCACAACCCCAAAATATCATCAGCAGCACAGCAGTCTTAAAAAAAAAAGTTTAGTTTTCCTCTGTGATTTCAAAAGCCACTGAGTGTGTTGGGAGCAGTAGAGGTTGAAATTCTTCATATTCATCGCTTTCATTGACTTTGGAATGTTAAAGGAATTTTATCAAGAAATGATTAGCTGAATTGGAGATCATGACCAATATTATAAATCTAAATATTGCTTGTACAACCGAGGTTTACTGGTCAAAAGTCAGTTGTGCTCCTATAGGCTTAACATTGTACCAAATAAACAAGTATTGGCAATTTCCTCATTAAATTCAGGCTCTTGTTAAACCAAGGTTCGCTAAGAGTTTGACTGTATTAGTGTTAAAAACTTGGAAAAAAAATAGATCAGAAACTTTTAGAAGAATTAAAACTTTAAAATATCTCATTAATCATTAAAAATAAAACTGACAGCTGAAATGTTTTTAAAATGATTCAATCCTAAACTTTTCTGTAGCTGCCTAGATAAATTATACTTGGAATTCAACTAGTACACTTTAATAGACATTAAACAGTACACTATATCACAGAGAAATATCCTATTATTCCTTTTGCCTCTCCTCTCCACACCACAACTGTAATTGCATCACTCATGAACAATCACACTTCTCTCTACTGATGTCATTGCCTTCTAAAAATGGCATCACCAGGGTGATTCTTAAACTGCAGTCCCACCTTCTATTTACATACAAATTTTTGCTTCCTACGCATCTCTCAATGTAGATTCAATTTTATCTTTACCACAAGCGGTTTTTGAACTTATTAAAAATTACAATGAGGAATGACCCTCTCCCAATTCTAAATGTTTCATAATAATAATCTTTCAACAAAACTAGGTACATAATATATACTAAATTAAAAGCATACAAACCTTTTTCCATAGAATCATAAATATCATGCAGTAGCTGCCACTAAACATCGTCAAAATCAGCTGGGATCAACTTGTTGTATTCTGTTCTAAGCTAAAACCAACAGCTGTATGTAATCTGTTTAGTTAATTTTTCAGCAGACTGATAGAGTGAAATTGAAAACAAAGCTCTACAAACCAAAAAACACACTTATAGAAGCATTGCAACTTCTAGTAAGGTCAGGGAATTGAATAACACCTGCTACAATCAAAAATTACTTTTGTTAGTGCAGCATTCTGTGAAACAGAAAACAATAGCAAACTGAAAACTTAAGTAACTTCAGTAAATGTGAGATTACTCTCCTGTGGATGCAAACTAACACAAATTGAAATTTGCAAGAAAGTTTGTGAAGAAATACAAAAAAAGGATGGTAATAAAGAGGAAGACATTTTGGATAAATTTATTGAAAATCTCCTACTAATGCAAAAAATGAAAAAGGCGTGGAAAGTTTTTGAAACAGGATTTGTAGCATATTGTTGACTAACTTCAAAACAATATGTGGATAAACAATTCATTAACAAACTTTAGAAGAATTCTTTACCAGCATATATACTGAAATTTTTAATTGTTTTTTATATGCCTAAAAGTACCATTTCATAAAGGGTAAGTCATTTTCTGTGTAAAACTAGACGTAATCATCAGGCATTTTGTTAAATCACTTATTATTATCAATTGGGTATTGTTATAAAAAACTTGTAGTTCCAAAGTAATCACATTAAACACTATTTAGTGTAAAAGGGTTCAGTACTTGAAATCTTAGCATGCACTTAATTTATAAATAAGAAAAAACAGTATTTTCACTAATTTGAGCAGAAGATTCAATTATTTATTACTTATTTATTTAAAAATACACCTTTTTTAAATGTTGTCTAACTTATAAAATCAAGTCTTAGATCTTAAATAAAAACAAATAAAAATGTATTATGTACATCATCTTAATAAAAAAATATTGTTCAGACCAAACAACTGATATTTCTGATAGCATAACTCTAAAAGCAACCCATTCTCAATGAAAACCAAAAGTAATGGATCATTCTTAAAAATATATATATATATATATATATATATATATTATTTCCATTCTAACCAATTGTTAAGACAAATTTGCTTGGCTGAAATTTTTAATTATTGTTGGCTAGAAAATAATTTAATAAAAACTCATACAATTTCAACACAGTGCAGGACACAATTTATTTATTTATTTATTTTTAAGAGGAAAGATTCCACTCTGTTACCAGAAATTAAATTTGAAAAAAAGGGGAAAACATTTGAAGTCACAATAAACATTTCAGTTTTTACAAATATCATTTGATATGTATCAAACATCATAAATGTCCTATAACATTTAAATTAATACAGCTTTTCAATATAGTATTAACTGATAAGTAAATGTCCTATCTGTAACGAGACTAAGCCTTTTACCTTGATTAAGTAAAAAAAAAAAAAAAAAAAATGTAGTTTCATTTTACAAATGCAAGTTTTTTGCATGCCTTGATACTAGGTTTCATAAATGCACATCAATGCTGTGACACTGCATTAATAAGAAAAGAAAAAACAAAACAAATTTCATTGAAAAAAGGAGACATAATTTTGTACCATTTCTTGAGAATGATCTAAATTTGAACACACTGAATCAGGAAACTACCGTATATCCCAGCGTATAGCACGAATCAGTAAGGATAGGTCAAGCAATTTATTTTATATTTTATGCTATGCACTTTATATTCGTTGTATATCACGTACATAAAATATCTCAAAGTTAAAAGTGCATGTTATATGGTAAATGAATGATAGTGGATGTATACAACTTTATGCAAATCAATATCATAAAAGAAAAAAATTTTCACAACTGCAATTATTTTATACTGCAACATTATAAAAAGAACAGAAGTTAAAAGTTATGTTTACTAATATATCATCATGCAAGCTTTAGAAAAAGATAATTGGAAAAATGGTAATTTTCAGTTAACGGGACACAAGTGCTAATGTGCTAAAGTTCACAGTCTTGTGCCTATTTTTTATATTTACATTAATTAATATGTATTCATGGTTACTAGAATAAATATTTGTTTAGTTCAAACTAACTGGTAGCAATATTTAAGCTTGGTGGCAATTGGCACAAATATTTTAGCTTGGCCGCGAGTTGTCCAGTTAACAGAAAAATACTGATAGAATTTTTAAAAAGAAATTACCAAAATTATATGCTGCTGAAGAAGATGTTGCCGTTCAATCCACTGTATTACATCTTTAAATAACAGAATTTGGATTCCTTTTGTATGCCGTTAATTAATTCATTAAGATGAGCTGCAATAACAGTGAAATCAGTTGCAGCATAATAAACAGTTTTTAAATGTACTGTATGTAACCTAAAATCTGTAACTTTTTTAACAGTTAATACTTGCTATATATGCTGACTCTCAATTTCTTATGTGTCAGTGTTCTAAATTGGGGTCAGGGACTAATTATAACATTTTTGTGTCCAGGGCACTTTTGGACACTTTGCAAAAATTGAAGTGTGCCAACAAGTCCGAATACCCAGAGATGTTGATGGACAGCTAATAATACTGTTGCAAGATATTGCCAATCCATATGTTTCCAAGGCTGCTTTGACAGCTAAGACCCTATCTACCCTGCAGAAGTTTTGATGAAAAGCACTAATATTGTCCAGACCTCTCCTTGGTTTTCTTATTTTTTAAGATCTGAAAAAAGACATCCATGGCCATCAATTTGCTTCAGCCAAAGAGACACACACTTGGTACAATCACAGTTCTGCATGCAACCCAAATATTTTTCCACGAAGTCACTGACCATCATATTTCACAGTGGGATAAATGCATTAAGAATTACAATGGTTACTTTATAAAGAAATATAGTAACCACTGTAATTCTTAATAGTTACTTCCTTTTTTCATCAGTCCCATTTTCATTTGACTGCTCCTTAAACATTTGTTTTACTAAGAAACTATTTTAAGTAAATTTATGATTTCTAAACTTGATTCACATCTGCACTTACATTTAAAAATATATTTCTGACTGTTCTGCTCAATATTTAATTTAATTGTTTATTTATTTATTTAATTTAGAGAGAACTCAAAGAAAAAACAGCAAGATATTTTTCTTTTTTTAACCATAGTAAAAACTATTCATTTTCAATTCGTGTACTATCAGAAGACAAAGTGTGAAAAAGTTATTTAAAACATACCCGGAACTAAATTTAGCATGCAAAAATTTACATTTGCCATTCACTTAAGATAATAATATAGTAGTCTCAACAGATATATATTCAATTTAATTTAAACATTCTAAGACTTTTAAAATTGGGTTCCAAAAAATGTTTTTCTTACATTTTTCAACTGAAAAGTGAGGTTCGTAATAAAAAAAAAATAAAAAATTAAACTTCTTTTTAAAAAGGGCAAAAGTTTAAAAGTGCGAAGTAAAGTTATGTCAGAAATTTTCCAATAAAATGTTTCCTTTTATCTGTATAAAACTGCTATTTTCTGGATAATTTGAAATAATTTTGGTCTCATAGATTGGATTTTTATAACGTCACTACATATTGTAAAAGTATTTTTAAAGAATAAAAGCTGAAATGCAATAAGCATATACCTTATCAGTTGCATTAATTTATTTTGTAGTAAAAACTGACAGCACACATATATCAAATAAATTAAAAAGCAAAATGCAGTACTTAACAGTACAAATTGCTAAATTACAGATTTAAAAAAAAATTAAAAAGATCCCTTTGTTTATAAATTAGACTGAAATTTAAAACCACCAGAACAACATTCTCAAATCACAAGTTATAAAAAACTTATCTAGCTTGAGAACAAATTTTTTATTTTTATTTAAAAATGCAACATAAGCTGATAAATTTTAGATATGAGTAATAAAATCTGTAAGTATACAGAACTGCTGGCACCACAGAGAGCAGATTTCAGGTTATATACAGTATTGCATATTAAATAAAACAGACTCCATTCTTAAAATCATTTTATTAAAAGTATATACCAAATTTAAAATTATGATGTTGCTGACGTCAATCTTGTACACACATCTGATCCTTTTTCTTTAGAATTTTCTAGTTTGGCAATGCGAGAACCAAATTGTATAGCTCTTTTTGGTAGCATTGCAGACTCTGTTAACCCTAGTTTGTAGGCCAATAACCTTAGAAGTAATTTTTCTCCGATTCCTCTTTCAAGATTCAGATTAGCCTAAATTATAATAATACAAAATAATAACTGCATTAATACCTCATATTCAATAGAAATGTGTCAATTTTCATAGGCTCTCACTTTCATAAACCAACTGAATAGTCTTTAGTGGAAAATTATTAAAAGTCAAATATTAGAAGAGAATTAATAAAAATCAAAATTCTGGAGATATCACACTGCAGATATCCACGGTTTTGGAATTTTTCTGACTTCAAACACCCCTATAATGTGATTAAAAACTATGTAAGTTTTATATACTTATAATTTAAGCTTTCTTTTTTTTAAAAAAAAGGAAGAAAACAAAAATCTATTCAAGAATAACTCAACATAAAATATATTTACTTTAAATTATCTTCCACTGAACAAAAAGATTTAGCTAGGGAGTTAAAAAATGATAATAATCTAGAAACATTATAATCATGTATCTCTGTCATTAAATTGTAAAGCTACATTAATAAATCTTATCCATTCGAAAGTTTTGAAGTATGCATCAGCCACTCTCTTGTTAAAAAATGAAAATGCAAGCACATCCTATAACCTAGTATGAAACAGAACACCTGCAATGTAGCTGAACTGCTGAAATCACACCAGTACTTTTCAGACAACATTTCATTTAATTAGTTTAAAGAAAAGAATCACATTCTTTTGGCTGTTTTAATACTAAAGCTCACAGAAAATGAATAATGTGTGTTGGAATTCATTTAAAAAACTGTATATGTGTAAAATATAATATTTTAAACAGATTGACTGTGTTTCAATGAATTTAAAAATTGATTATGTTTATAGGTTATATTTTACTACTTTTTCGTGAAAAGTTAAATGTATCACACAAAACAAGTATTTGGAAATTTTGTTTTTAATGTCATTTATGAGTTTACTGGATTTCATAACAGCACAATATCTTCCAGAGTAATTTCAGCTTAAGACCCTTATTATTAAGGAACATACATTTTTTTTTTTTTTAAATGCAGCAGACTGAGTTTATCTCCATATGCAATACCCTCTATGAGAATAAATCAGAATAATGAGCAAAACTTCAGATATTTACCACAAACAAAATAAAACCATAGTATGAAAATAATGCCTTATCCATTATTATAAATACTTTTATCTTTTGATGGTCACTTCATTTATTAATTATCTTTAAAATTCCAGTTTTCCAGATAAAATTTCACTTTACTTCAAATACAAATGTATGTTAATAGAACTTACCCCAATTAGATTACTACAAATGTAATAAATAAGAGAACATTTCCCAACATAAAGCTTATGAACTCTTCCAAAGCCTTACTAACAATCCTCATAAAAACTATACAGCGTAATTCATTTTCAAAAATGATTTATAGGAAGTGTCAGAAGAGAACTTAATTTACCTTTAACCAGATTGGCAATGAATTGAGAAATGAAACTACATTTTCATCAAGAAAAGGATAACGAGATTCTACTCCATTGTCTCCTATAATTCTGTAATGCAAAAATAGAGATGCTATTTAATTGAAAAATAAAATGTAAAATTGCGTGTTAATTACAAAATTAAAGTTTGTAAATTATCTTAATAACAGCAGAATTTTTTTTTATACATGAGAAGTTTTTATTTTTATTTTTTATTCATACAAATGACAGGCATTTGGCCACTAACCCATCAGCCGTTGTCTAATTTTACAGTACTTTGAAATAGTTGAAGTAAAAGAATTTAATGTAATGCATTCATCATTATGCTTAAAATTCATAAGTTGTCCACAAAGAGTACAAGCAGGGAGAATCTTCAATATCAATTTTGAAGAGATGGGCATTTAAGCAATCATGTCCAGTTAAAAGACGGAATAATGCTACTGCAACATGATGAGGAAAATCTGGAATAGCCGGCCCTGAATTTGTGAGATACTCCCAGGTCTTTCCTTTAGCTTCATTTGAAAGATAGAAGGTGAACCTCTTAAATTCTAATTTAATTAGAAGTTTTGCAGTATGGAAAGATGTTTGTGCTCAAGTTTTTATTGTAAAAAAGGTCCCTTTCTTTGCCAGGAAATCAGTTTTGTCATTTCCCTCTATACCACAAGGGGCAGGAATCTATTGCGAGACAATAGAGTAAGCTAAGGTTTTGAGAATCTTCCTGCAATTATTAATTCGATCAGAAGTATAAAATTTATTGTTGGTAATACTAATGAGAGCGGCTTTACAAACGGAAAGGATAGTGGTATGATGACAGATATTCCTAAGTAAACTTAGTTGGTTTAGAGCAATAAAAACAGCTTCCACTTTCTCATCAAAACTGGTAGTGTCTCTTTCCACAGCCCGAAAGAAAGCGAACTGAATCAAGCAAGATATCCCTGATCCAGCACCAGTACTTCTGCCAAACATGGATCCATCGGTATAGATAAGCATCCAAATACTCCTTGGGTATCTTTTTTCTATCGTTTTATATGCAACAGCTCTGATCTGGGCAATGGGCATGGATTTTTTATCAATTTCCAGCACAACTTAAAAAAAAAAAAAACAACATGAAAATCACTATAGTCAAGCAGACAAATGAGCACACTCAGTATACTATACCTCTCTAGAGCACGTGTTCTTAAAACTTACATAATCTGAGAACAACCTCTTGAATAGCATTATTTTTTCCAGTCCATCCCACATTTTAAAAAATATTGGTAAAAATGTATTCTTGTAATTTTTAATGCATGGTTTTGTACATTTATAAAGGTGGACATTTTTATTGGGGAGTATAGAATTTAAAAAAAAAAATAATAATAATAAAAATTACAGTGGGGTAAAAAGAATTTTTCTAAGTACAAATTGTAATACATTAAATTCATAGAAATAATTTCTTGATCAAATACTGGTCAAAATCGATCTTGTAATAATGTTTTTTGCAAATATAATAACTTTTGATTAATGAGATCAGAGCAGTAGTTTTCTTGAAATCAGAACCAAAATTTTGAGTACTATGTTGAAATGGTATCTGAGATTCGCATCTACATTGTTTGTTTCTATACTTTGATTACATATATAACATAAAATATTTACAACATAAAGGAATCAAATTTTGCAGTGCTTTATCTGTTTTATTACAGTCTACTTGTACAGTTTGCAAACATTTTTTTAAAATTTTGCAAGCATCTCGGGATTTACAGACCATAGTTTAAGAACCTCAACTCTAGATAGTATCTTTCAATACAGTCTGCATTTTCCCTTCACAATGTCAATGCACCAACTAGACTTCAAATGATTAGAAGAATAGATTATGATTAAAATTACAAGCAATTTCTAACAAAAAAGATTATTATTTGTTAATGTAGCAAAAAGGTAGTAATCTTAATGAAATCAGATATTAAAAGAATTCAAGAATGCAATTTTATCATAGCATTTCTGTAAAACCCCACTTTAATAAGCAATTACAATTGATAGCAATGGTCATGAAGTCTGGTACCAACAAGATATTTTGAATACAGTCTTTTTCATGCTAAAAATAAATATGTTCAAACACAGTTATCTAATACTATTTGTTTGATTATAGGAAACATTATTATAAATCCATACAGAGATTCTTTTTGGATCTTGTGTCATAAGCACTCCACAAAACAAACCATTCAGACATTTAAAAAATTTTAATTGTGTTATTTTATTTTCAAAAGTAAATTAAGTTTTAAAATCCTCTATTTCTCTATCATTAGTAATAAATGATAGATATATGTCTTTCAATTCCTAATAGTTGAAAATCATAAGTTGTTATCCACTCATTAAAAAAAAAAAAAAAAACTAATCTGGACAATTTATAATCATGTTTAGGTTTTATCAGATTATTAAAACAACTTAAAAAAATTAGAGATGACGATTTTATACAGGGTGATCAATTCAAAAGAAATTGTTTCTTATTTCTCTTAAATCTTACAGATATGGCAAGTATTCTAACACAAAATATAATTGTTTGAAACTTGTTTAGCGTGGGAGACACTGTTGGACTGTTTACAACTTTATTTGTGAGGTGAAAAAGAAATGGAGATGCACAAGGTTACTTACATCCTGTTCATCATTTTATTTTATAAAACCATAATCCTCTAATTACAAATTTTTTAGCATTACTCCATCTCTTCCCTTCCAGCCCATGATGGTTTCGCTCAGACACCGTTCGCGACCTTTTTGAATGCTGTTACTTGTGTGCGTGTCTGTGCCAAGGGGGGCTGAGACACCCACATTGCATAGTGTGTTGGTGTTCTTCAGAGATTTCTTGCAGTATGCGGTTTGTATTGAATTCATTCCGCATTCTGCAAGATTTCTGTGGATCACACCAACACTATGCTATGTGGGTGTCTCAGCCCCCCTTGGCTCAGACACGCTCACATGTTTCTGCATTCAAAATGGTGGCGAACGGTGTGTGAGCGAAACCATCATGGGCTGGAAGGGAAGAGATGGATGTAAGCTAAATATTTTGTAATTAGAGGATTATGGTTTTATAAAATAAAATGATGAACAGGATGTAAGTAACCTTGTGCATCTCCATTTCTTTTTCACCTCACAAATAAAGTTGTAACAGTCCAACAGTGTCTCCCACGCTAAACAAGTTTCAAACAATTATATTTGTGTTAGAATACTTGCCATATCTGTAAGATTTAAGAGAAATAAGAAACATTTCTTTTGAATTGATGATCAGCCTGTATAAAATCGTCATCTCTAATTTTTTAAGTTGTTTTAATAATCTGATAAAACCTAAACATGATTATAAATTGGTCCAGATTAGTTTTTTTTTTTTTGTTAATGAGTGGATAACCAACTTATGATTTTCAACTATTAGGAATTGAAAGACATATATCTATCATTTATTACTAATGATAGAGAAATAGAGGATTTTAAAACTGAATTTACTTTTGAAATAAAATAACACAATTAAAATTTTTTAAATGTCTGAATGGGTTTGTTTTGTGGAGTGCTTATGACACAAGATCCAAAAAGGAATCTCTGTATGGATTTATATAATGTTTCCTATAATCAAACAAATAGTGTTAGATAACTGTGTTTGAACATATTTATTTTTAGCATGAAAAAGACTGTATTCAAAATATCTTGTTGGTACCAGACTTCATGACCATTGCTATCAATTGTAATTGCTTATTTAAAGTGGGGTTTTACAGAAATGCTATGATAAAATTGCATTCTTGAATTCTTTTAATATCTGATTTCATTAAGATTACTACCTTTTTGCTACATTAACAAATAATAATCTTTTTTGTAGAAATTGCTTGTAATTTTTAATCATAATCTATTCTTCTAATCATTTGAAGTCTAGTTGGTGCATTGACATTGTGAAGGGAAAATGCAGACTGTATTGAAAGATACTATCTAGAGTTGAGGTTCTTAAAACTATGGTCTGTAAATCCCGAGATGCTTGCAAAATTTTAAAAAAATGTTTGCAAACTGTTACAAGTAGACTGTATATATAACAGATAAAGCACTGCATAAATTTGATTCCTTTATGTGTAAATATTTATGTTATATTATGTATTCAAAGTATAGAAACCAAACAATGTAGATGCGAATCTCAGGATACCATTTTCAACATAGTACTCAAAATTTTGGGTTCTGATTTCAAGAAACTACTGCTCTGATTCATTAATCAAAAGTTATTATTTTTGCAAAAAACATTATTACAAGATCGATTTTGACCAGTATTTGATCAAGAATTATTTTCTATGATTTTAATGTATTACAATTTGTGAATTAGAATAAATTCTTTTTACCACATGTATATTTTTATTATTATTATTTTTTTTTTAAATTCTATACTCCCCAATAAAAATGTCCACCTTTATAAATGTACAAAACCATGCATTAATAAATACAAGAATACATTTTTACCAATATTTTTTAAAATGTGGATGGAACTGGAAAAAATTAATGCTATTCAAGAGGTTGTTCTCAGATTATGTAAGTTTTAAGAACACGTGCTCTAGAGAGGTTAGTATACTGAGTGTGCTCATTTGCTGCTGACTATAGTATTTTCATGTGTTTTTTTTTTGGTTTTTTTTTTTTAAGTTGTGCTGAAATTGATAAAAAATCCATGCCCATTGCCCAGATCAGAGCTGTTGCATATGAAACGATAGAAAAAAGATACCCAAGGAGTATTTGGATGCTTATCTATACCGATGGATCCATGTTTGGCAGAAGTACTGGTGCTGGATCAGGGATATTCTTCGCTTCCTTTCTAGTTCGCTTTCTTTCGGGCTGTGGAAAGAGACACTACCAGTTTTGATGAGAAAGTGGAAGCTGTTTTTATTGCTCTAAACCAACTAAGTTTACTTAGGAATGTCTGTCATCATACCACTATCCTTTCCGTTTGTAAAGCCGCTCTCATTAGTATTACCAACAATAAATTTTATACTTCTGATCGAATTAATAATTGCAGGAAGATTCTCAAAACCTTAGCTTACTCTATTGTCTTGCAATAGATTCCTGTCCCTTGTGGTATAGAGGGAAATGACAAAACTGATTTCCTGGCAAAGAAAGGGACCTTTATTTTACAATAAAACTTGAGCACAAACATCTTTCCATACTGCAAAACTTCTAACTAAATTAGAATTTAAGAGGTTCACCTTCTATCTTTCAAATGAAGCTAAAGGAAAGACCTGGGAGTATCTCACAAATTCAGGGCCGGCTATTCCAGATTTTCCTCATCATGTTGCAGTAGCATTATTCCGTCTTTTAACTGGACATGATTGCTTAAATGCCCATCTCTTCAAAATTGATATTGAAGATTCTCCCTGCTTGTACTCTTTGTGGACAACTTATGAATTTTAAGCATAATGATGAATGCATTACATTAAATTCTTTTACTTCAACTATTTCAAAGTACTGTAAAATTAGACAACGGCTGATGGGTTAGTGGCCAAATGCCTGTCATTTGTATGAATAAAAAATAAAAATAAAAACTTCTCATGTATAAAAAAAAATTCTGCTGTTATTAAGATAATTTACAAACTTTAATTTTGTAATTAACACGCAATTTTACATTTTATTTTTCAATTAAATAGCATCTCTATTTTTGCATTACAGAATTATAGGAGACAATGGAGTAGAATCTCGTTATCCTTTTCTTGATGAAAATGTAGTTTCATTTCTCAATTCATTGCCAATCTGGTTAAAGGTAAATTAAGTTCTCTTCTGACACTTCCTATAAATCATTTTTGAAAATGAATTACGCTGTATAGTTTTTATGAGGATTGTTAGTAAGGCTTTGGAAGAGTTCATAAGCTTTATGTTGGGAAATGTTCTCTTATTTATTACATTTGTAGTAATCTAATTGGGGTAAGTTCTATTAACATACATTTGTATTTGAAGTAAAGTGAAATTTTATCTGGAAAACTGGAATTTTAAAGATAATTAATAAATGAAGTGACCATCAAAAGATAAAAGTATTTATAATAATGGATAAGGCATTATTTTCATACTATGGTTTTATTTTGTTTGTGGTAAATATCTGAAGTTTTGCTCATTATTCTGATTTATTCTCATAGAGGGTATTGCATATGGAGATAAACTCAGTCTGCTGCATTTAAAAAAAAAAAAAATGTATGTTCCTTAATAATAAGGGTCTTAAGCTGAAATTACTCTGGAAGATATTGTGCTGTTATGAAATCCAGTAAACTCATAAATGACATTAAAAACAAAATTTCCAAATACTTGTTTTGTGTGATACATTTAACTTTTCACGAAAAAGTAGTAAAATATAACCTATAAACATAATCAATTTTTAAATTCATTGAAACACAGTCAATCTGTTTAAAATATTATATTTTACACATATACAGTTTTTTAAATGAATTCCAACACACATTATTCATTTTCTGTGAGCTTTAGTATTAAAACAGCCAAAAGAATGTGATTCTTTTCTTTAAACTAATTAAATGAAATGTTGTCTGAAAAGTACTGGTGTGATTTCAGCAGTTCAGCTACATTGCAGGTGTTCTGTTTCATACTAGGTTATAGGATGTGCTTGCATTTTCATTTTTTAACAAGAGAGTGGCTGATGCATACTTCAAAACTTTCGAATGGATAAGATTTATTAATGTAGCTTTACAATTTAATGACAGAGATACATGATTATAATGTTTCTAGATTATTATCATTTTTTAACTCCCTAGCTAAATCTTTTTGTTCAGTGGAAGATAATTTAAAGTAAATATATTTTATGTTGAGTTATTCTTGAATAGATTTTTGTTTTCTTCCTTTTTTTTAAAAAAAAAGAAAGCTTAAATTATAAGTATATAAAACTTACATAGTTTTTAATCACATTATAGGGGGTGTTTGAAGTCAGAAAAATTCCAAAACCGTGGATATCTGCAGTGTGATATCTCCAGAATTTTGATTTTTATTAATTCTCTTCTAATATTTGACTTTTAATAATTTTCCACTAAAGACTATTCAGTTGGTTTATGAAAGTGAGAGCCTATGAAAATTGACACATTTCTATTGAATATGAGGTATTAATGCAGTTATTATTTTGTATTATTATAATTTAGGCTAATCTGAATCTTGAAAGAGGAATCGGAGAAAAATTACTTCTAAGGTTATTGGCCTACAAACTAGGGTTAACAGAGTCTGCAATGCTACCAAAAAGAGCTATACAATTTGGTTCTCGCATTGCCAAACTAGAAAATTCTAAAGAAAAAGGATCAGATGTGTGTACAAGATTGACGTCAGCAACATCATAATTTTAAATTTGGTATATACTTTTAATAAAATGATTTTAAGAATGGAGTCTGTTTTATTTAATATGCAATACTGTATATAACCTGAAATCTGCTCTCTGTGGTGCCAGCAGTTCTGTATACTTACAGATTTTATTACTCATATCTAAAATTTATCAGCTTATGTTGCATTTTTAAATAAAAATAAAAAATTTGTTCTCAAGCTAGATAAGTTTTTTATAACTTGTGATTTGAGAATGTTGTTCTGGTGGTTTTAAATTTCAGTCTAATTTATAAACAAAGGGATCTTTTTAATTTTTTTTTAAATCTGTAATTTAGCAATTTGTACTGTTAAGTACTGCATTTTGCTTTTTAATTTATTTGATATATGTGTGCTGTCAGTTTTTACTACAAAATAAATTAATGCAACTGATAAGGTATATGCTTATTGCATTTCAGCTTTTATTCTTTAAAAATACTTTTACAATATGTAGTGACGTTATAAAAATCCAATCTATGAGACCAAAATTATTTCAAATTATCCAGAAAATAGCAGTTTTATACAGATAAAAGGAAACATTTTATTGGAAAATTTCTGACATAACTTTACTTCGCACTTTTAAACTTTTGCCCTTTTTAAAAAGAAGTTTAATTTTTTATTTTTTTTTTATTACGAACCTCACTTTTCAGTTGAAAAATGTAAGAAAAACATTTTTTGGAACCCAATTTTAAAAGTCTTAGAATGTTTAAATTAAATTGAATATATATCTGTTGAGACTACTATATTATTATCTTAAGTGAATGGCAAATGTAAATTTTTGCATGCTAAATTTAGTTCCGGGTATGTTTTAAATAACTTTTTCACACTTTGTCTTCTGATAGTACACGAATTGAAAATGAATAGTTTTTACTATGGTTAAAAAAAGAAAAATATCTTGCTGTTTTTTCTTTGAGTTCTCTCTAAATTAAATAAATAAATAAACAATTAAATTAAATATTGAGCAGAACAGTCAGAAATATATTTTTAAATGTAAGTGCAGATGTGAATCAAGTTTAGAAATCATAAATTTACTTAAAATAGTTTCTTAGTAAAACAAATGTTTAAGGAGCAGTCAAATGAAAATGGGACTGATGAAAAAAGGAAGTAACTATTAAGAATTACAGTGGTTACTATATTTCTTTATAAAGTAACCATTGTAATTCTTAATGCATTTATCCCACTGTGAAATATGATGGTCAGTGACTTCGTGGAAAAATATTTGGGGTTGCATGCAGAACTGTGATTGTACCAAGTGTGTGTCTCTTTGGCTGAAGCAAATTGATGGCCATGGATGTCTTTTTTCAGATCTTAAAAAATAAGAAAACCAAGGAGAGGTCTGGACAATATTAGTGCTTTTCATCAAAACTTCTGCAGGGTAGATAGGGTCTTAGCTGTCAAAGCAGCCTTGGAAACATATGGATTGGCAATATCTTGCAACAGTATTATTAGCTGTCCATCAACATCTCTGGGTATTCGGACTTGTTGGCACACTTCAATTTTTGCAAAGTGTCCAAAAGTGCCCTGGACACAAAAATGTTATAATTAGTCCCTGACCCCAATTTAGAACACTGACACATAAGAAATTGAGAGTCAGCATATATAGCAAGTATTAACTGTTAAAAAAGTTACAGATTTTAGGTTACATACAGTACATTTAAAAACTGTTTATTATGCTGCAACTGATTTCACTGTTATTGCAGCTCATCTTAATGAATTAATTAACGGCATACAAAAGGAATCCAAATTCTGTTATTTAAAGATGTAATACAGTGGATTGAACGGCAACATCTTCTTCAGCAGCATATAATTTTGGTAATTTCTTTTTAAAAATTCTATCAGTATTTTTCTGTTAACTGGACAACTCGCGGCCAAGCTAAAATATTTGTGCCAATTGCCACCAAGCTTAAATATTGCTACCAGTTAGTTTGAACTAAACAAATATTTATTCTAGTAACCATGAATACATATTAATTAATGTAAATATAAAAAATAGGCACAAGACTGTGAACTTTAGCACATTAGCACTTGTGTCCCGTTAACTGAAAATTACCATTTTTCCAATTATCTTTTTCTAAAGCTTGCATGATGATATATTAGTAAACATAACTTTTAACTTCTGTTCTTTTTATAATGTTGCAGTATAAAATAATTGCAGTTGTGAAAATTTTTTTCTTTTATGATATTGATTTGCATAAAGTTGTATACATCCACTATCATTCATTTACCATATAACATGCACTTTTAACTTTGAGATATTTTATGTACGTGATATACAACGAATATAAAGTGCATAGCATAAAATATAAAATAAATTGCTTGACCTATCCTTACTGATTCGTGCTATACGCTGGGATATACGGTAGTTTCCTGATTCAGTGTGTTCAAATTTAGATCATTCTCAAGAAATGGTACAAAATTATGTCTCCTTTTTTCAATGAAATTTGTTTTGTTTTTTCTTTTCTTATTAATGCAGTGTCACAGCATTGATGTGCATTTATGAAACCTAGTATCAAGGCATGCAAAAAACTTGCATTTGTAAAATGAAACTACATTTTTTTTTTTTTTTTTTTTACTTAATCAAGGTAAAAGGCTTAGTCTCGTTACAGATAGGACATTTACTTATCAGTTAATACTATATTGAAAAGCTGTATTAATTTAAATGTTATAGGACATTTATGATGTTTGATACATATCAAATGATATTTGTAAAAACTGAAATGTTTATTGTGACTTCAAATGTTTTCCCCTTTTTTTCAAATTTAATTTCTGGTAACAGAGTGGAATCTTTCCTCTTAAAAATAAATAAATAAATAAATTGTGTCCTGCACTGTGTTGAAATTGTATGAGTTTTTATTAAATTATTTTCTAGCCAACAATAATTAAAAATTTCAGCCAAGCAAATTTGTCTTAACAATTGGTTAGAATGGAAATAATATATATATATATATATATATATATATATTTTTAAGAATGATCCATTACTTTTGGTTTTCATTGAGAATGGGTTGCTTTTAGAGTTATGCTATCAGAAATATCAGTTGTTTGGTCTGAACAATATTTTTTTATTAAGATGATGTACATAATACATTTTTATTTGTTTTTATTTAAGATCTAAGACTTGATTTTATAAGTTAGACAACATTTAAAAAAGGTGTATTTTTAAATAAATAAGTAATAAATAATTGAATCTTCTGCTCAAATTAGTGAAAATACTGTTTTTTCTTATTTATAAATTAAGTGCATGCTAAGATTTCAAGTACTGAACCCTTTTACACTAAATAGTGTTTAATGTGATTACTTTGGAACTACAAGTTTTTTATAACAATACCCAATTGATAATAATAAGTGATTTAACAAAATGCCTGATGATTACGTCTAGTTTTACACAGAAAATGACTTACCCTTTATGAAATGGTACTTTTAGGCATATAAAAAACAATTAAAAATTTCAGTATATATGCTGGTAAAGAATTCTTCTAAAGTTTGTTAATGAATTGTTTATCCACATATTGTTTTGAAGTTAGTCAACAATATGCTACAAATCCTGTTTCAAAAACTTTCCACGCCTTTTTCATTTTTTGCATTAGTAGGAGATTTTCAATAAATTTATCCAAAATGTCTTCCTCTTTATTACCATCCTTTTTTTGTATTTCTTCACAAACTTTCTTGCAAATTTCAATTTGTGTTAGTTTGCATCCACAGGAGAGTAATCTCACATTTACTGAAGTTACTTAAGTTTTCAGTTTGCTATTGTTTTCTGTTTCACAGAATGCTGCACTAACAAAAGTAATTTTTGATTGTAGCAGGTGTTATTCAATTCCCTGACCTTACTAGAAGTTGCAATGCTTCTATAAGTGTGTTTTTTGGTTTGTAGAGCTTTGTTTTCAATTTCACTCTATCAGTCTGCTGAAAAATTAACTAAACAGATTACATACAGCTGTTGGTTTTAGCTTAGAACAGAATACAACAAGTTGATCCCAGCTGATTTTGACGATGTTTAGTGGCAGCTACTGCATGATATTTATGATTCTATGGAAAAAGGTTTGTATGCTTTTAATTTAGTATATATTATGTACCTAGTTTTGTTGAAAGATTATTATTATGAAACATTTAGAATTGGGAGAGGGTCATTCCTCATTGTAATTTTTAATAAGTTCAAAAACCGCTTGTGGTAAAGATAAAATTGAATCTACATTGAGAGATGCGTAGGAAGCAAAAATTTGTATGTAAATAGAAGGTGGGACTGCAGTTTAAGAATCACCCTGGTGATGCCATTTTTAGAAGGCAATGACATCAGTAGAGAGAAGTGTGATTGTTCATGAGTGATGCAATTACAGTTGTGGTGTGGAGAGGAGAGGCAAAAGGAATAATAGGATATTTCTCTGTGATATAGTGTACTGTTTAATGTCTATTAAAGTGTACTAGTTGAATTCCAAGTATAATTTATCTAGGCAGCTACAGAAAAGTTTAGGATTGAATCATTTTAAAAACATTTCAGCTGTCAGTTTTATTTTTAATGATTAATGAGATATTTTAAAGTTTTAATTCTTCTAAAAGTTTCTGATCTATTTTTTTTCCAAGTTTTTAACACTAATACAGTCAAACTCTTAGCGAACCTTGGTTTAACAAGAGCCTGAATTTAATGAGGAAATTGCCAATACTTGTTTATTTGGTACAATGTTAAGCCTATAGGAGCACAACTGACTTTTGACCAGTAAACCTCGGTTGTACAAGCAATATTTAGATTTATAATATTGGTCATGATCTCCAATTCAGCTAATCATTTCTTGATAAAATTCCTTTAACATTCCAAAGTCAATGAAAGCGATGAATATGAAGAATTTCAACCTCTACTGCTCCCAACACACTCAGTGGCTTTTGAAATCACAGAGGAAAACTAAACTTTTTTTTTTAAGACTGCTGTGCTGCTGATGATATTTTGGGGTTGTGAGTATTATTGAATAAACAGTAGCACAGGAAAAGATACTGAAACTGTTCAAAGAAAATTAATCTCCTTATTTTGCACTGTGCAGAAAAAAAATGAATAAATAAAGTAACAGAGTAAATGTGTATGAATTTTTATGATTTTTCCATGAAACCATTCTTTATAAGCACTGGGTTATAATAAGCAGATATTGCAATCTCTTCACACTTTTATAAGCAGGTTTGACTGTATATGAATGATTAAAAATTTTAAGTATTTTTCAAAGCTGTTCAAAAATGTATTTACAGATTACAAAATACTAAAGTAAGTGAAACCTTTTATTGTACTACATAGTTATTATTATTATTATTATTACTTTTTTTAATTTTATGAAAGGCTACTAAATTGCAGATATTCAGGATATTTTAGCAAATTTACAGAGCCCACTGATTTGTTTAATTAGTTAACCTTGTATTTCAAAAAAAATCATGTGATTTTGGCACATAAATACAAATAAACTAATTATGTCAAATCCTTCACAATTTATAGAATACCTCTTTTCAGGCTATACTAAACACATTTATAAATGATAAGCCTGTATCAGGTATGAAACCGCCAGAAAAAATTATTAAAATTTGAAAATTTAGCAGTTACTCTGAAAATTTTTGCTGTGCAACCCCATGTTGAAGAACTTTTTCAGAAAGTTTCATAAAAGACACTGTTTCATTTATTATGGTGTCTAGTGCAGCTTATGAAGAATCATCCTTTATTTTTTTAAGTCCCTGGCACAATCAGTTTATTTTCCTTTTTGTATAATTTTCAAGAGGGGGAGATTTTTTTTTTTAATAACACCCTTAAAGACTAGTAACTGCAAATTTTCTAATTTTTCTTTGAGTGAAATGCTGGATCTATTCATTTATATATTTTAAGATAGCATAAAACTGCTGCTAACATATTTTTGAATAGCTTTCTTGTAGATTACTTAAATTTTCTTAGGTTAGGAAAAGGACTACTGATAGCAGTTCTCCTTATGAGTTGACGACCAGACCCTCTGATATTTTAATTTAGTTTAACAAAAAAGTACTGATAACTAATTTTCGAAAGGGGAGGGGTATTCCTCAGCATATAGTTTCATCATTGAGCTTTGCTCTTAAAACTGAATTGATGACAGAGAGAACCATTTCTCTTGCGAGTGAGTGGAGCAGAACCATATATCATAACATTCAAATATCTAAATATCTAGTATTAAGGCCAGATAATTAGAAAAAAAAAAGTTTGTTCATAACACACATCCAAAAAAAAAAAAAGCTCATGTGCGTAACTTTTCATACTTCTTATAATATTACTTCTTCACTCTTCTGCCCCATTCACTTGTTTTGAGGTAGCTCTAAGTCCTCTAACTATTGGCCACTACCACTTCAGTTTTAATACTAGAGCTCAATGGGTTCACTTTCTCGTTAAGTTCAATGATAAAAAAAAAACAGGTGTAATTGTTTTTACTTTTCTTATTTTTTATGCATTTAAACTCATACATCTATCTGCAATGTTCAAAAATTATTTTATAATGTATATTCTCTCATTATAGTTAGAATTTGTCTGAGATTTGATATCTATGACATGAGTTTCTGGGTTAAAATATTTTTTGGGAGAATTTGTCGATTTAGAATTTTAAAAAGATATTACTAATAAATTAAGAGATTATTCTTGAATAAAAATATTTGACAACAGATCATAATTTGCAATTAGAAATAAGATATATTTGGGATAATTTGTTGATTTAGAATTTTAAAAAGATATTACTAAATAATTAAAAGAGATTGTTTTTGAATAAAAATATTTGATAACAGATCATAATTTGAAATGAGAAAGCCTACATTATAAATGTCAATGTTAGTATGTATGTTTGTTACTCTTTCATGCTGAAACAGTTTGACGGATTTGGATGAAATTTGGAATAAACACAGTTAAAGTCCTGGATTAACAAATAGGTTACTTTTTATCGCGCGAAAAAAAAAAAAAAAAAAAAAAAAAAAGACTCTTCCTATAATATACAAAAAAAAAAAAAAAAAACATCTTTTATAAATAAAAGAATACAACGGAGTTTTTATTTTACAAAGCCGTCAACAGATGGCGCAAACATATAGAATACGCAGTTTTTAATAATTAAAATCATTTTATCGTCTGCTACGCCTGGATAAAGAATACACGCGAATAAGTTTTTGCTTCTGACATGGATTTATAAGTGGGCTTCGGCCTAGCACAGATTCGAATTAAGCATTTTTCTGTGTGTCTTTTTCCCATTCTATTTCTATTATATTACATCCAGAAAAAGGATGTTCGAAATATCAATTTTAATTTTGTTTATTCACACTCGAATAATGATACACTTTCCAACTTAATGGAATAAGGAAAGAAAATAGGGAAGACGCATGGATTATGATATGTTTTTAATATATAGCACTTTAGTGCGTATTTAAAATTTTTTAGTTTTTTTTCTAGTTTTTCTTTTCCTTTCTGTTTTTTTGATAACGGCCAAATATCTAGAAGCTCTTCAAATTAATATAGGATGAAAATAATTTTTTCCTTACTGTAGGTTTTTATCATTAAACCATCTTATTTTTGTAACCAGTGGCGGCTGGACATGGTAATCATCGCATCGGGGCGCCAGCTTCGAAAGGGCGTCATTTCGAACTCAAAAACTAAGTAGAGTATAAAAAGGAAGCGTCTTTTTTACGTTAGCAGGGGGCGCCACTCACCCTAGGGCCGCCCCTATTTGTAACCATCTTAGTTTTAAATTCCGTTCAGAATCTGAAAGATTTCAGTGCCAAGGAAGCTGGTGAGAAACAGGATTCTCTCCCAACAAGATTTATTAAGATAGCGAACCAACTGGTCGCCGGAGGCGTTGCACTATTTTTACTGTTACTACAATATATCTTAGCACAATTTTTAGTGCTGAGATATATTGTATACTACTTTTAGATTTATTCTTTTTTCAAAATTTTGCTTGTTAAGAAGCTGTAAATTAAAGGATATGTTTTTGCGATTACTGAAGGGAAATATTCCTATTCCGTAGTTCCAAAACTTTGTGAAATGCGCAGTATTAAAATTTCTTAGTTCAGAATAAGCAGGATTATTTATCAGAAGAGTAAAACCATCAATCATTATTTCTACAGGGAAAGTTGACTTCAAACTTATATCCGAAAAAGGTATGTAATGTTTCAAATGCTTCTAAAGTAAATTCACCTGTGGCAAGGGAAAATCCGTCAATGAAAAATCAATTGTAAAATCTTTAATGCATCTGTAGCAACAGCGTCTTTGTACAGTAGTAAATCTAGGTGTACAACTTTAAAATGCGAAAAATGGCTGAGCTTAAAATATTTTGCAGAACCATGTACAAAAACTACTTAGTACGAAATAAATTCAAATGCATTGTGACCTTTGATGAAGCATGGGTGTATCGAAATGATTTCAACAACAGGGGTTGAAAAAAAGAGTCAAATTACTATAGACAATGGTAGGATTGAATGTGTAAACCTGGTTCCATCAATGGAAAAAAAGTTTCAGTAAGTTTCCCAAAGTTCTTCAACAACGGGAAAAATAGAAAATGAGGGATATTAAAATCAACTCAGTGTACTACTAAGAAAATTCTTCATCCAGTATTTTCAGGAGAAATGCAACATCTTTTTCCCAAAGACTTTCAAAGAGTGAGACCTCATCAAGATTAATCCGCAAGTCGTCAGTGAAAACTGCTACTGCATTCCCTGAAAAACGGAATAAGATGTATCCCAGTCGACCCTTGTTAATCATGGTTTAATCGTTAATCCTTTCCAGACTCTATCACAATAAGTGAATTACTGTAAGTGGTATTCTTTATTTATAAATCGAATTGCTGCCGGATTAGTCAGCGCGGGGCCTGTAGCAAATGTTATCAAAGGGCCCCATGTTCAGTGACGCTCCAGAAAGTTTTTTTTTTTTTTTTTTTTGAGGAGGGAGGAGTTCACCCTTACATTAAAGTAGTAGAGATAAATTAACTTAGAAAATAAATAGTGCTAATTATATTATAATTTATTTTTAGTGCTAATTTATTAGTTAATGAGATTACTAATGCTAATTAGATGCAGAAAAAGCTAAAACTTCCCACGTTCAGATTTGGCAGGGGTTTTTCCCAACCCTTCCTCCCCCTTGGGTGCAGCAATATCTAGGTTTTTGTGCGATAATAAAATAAAACACAACTTTTACGAACTTTTCTTGATTTAATATGAGCAAATTTGAGCTAACACTGGGCAAGTCAATTTCTCAAGTAAATTGGTGTGCGGAAAAAATGTCCCTCAGAGTATAAAGTATTCCGTTTTTTTTTTTTTTTTTTTTTTTTTTTTTTTAAAGGTAGAAGGGAAGGCGAGGTACTAAATAGATAGTGAGAATGACGATGTTTAAAGGTATTTATACCTACAATTCAGTTTTTTTTTTTTTTTTTAATGAATGTTAATGTTCATAGATGTATATTTCGAGTTTCTTCCCCCCCCCTCCCTTCCCCAAATGCAAACATATAACTTGACAAGTTTACATACACAAAATAATAATTGTTTCAATAAAAATTTTAGAACCTTCAAAAATAAAATATACTTTAAATTGTGAGTTTAAACACAGTTTTTCCCCTCTAAAAATACATAGTTGTAAAATTATTCTATTATTTTTTGGTAGATCTTTACTAAAGCCAGGTTGCATATTTTTAACTTCTGTTAATTTAATTTATTTAATGGATTAATTCATAAGAAATCAGACTAAGGATAGGCAGATCTAGCGCAATTGTACTTTCGCTATGCAAAATACACTGCATGAACGGAACGCATTCAAACTGCACATGCGTACAGAGTGCTACATCCACATACACCGCTTGGAGCACTTTTGAAGACCATTTCGTTGGTGTTTTACAAGCATGAGTGCATTACTTTCCAAACTACCTTCGTAAAAATGATATAAAATATTTTGTTTAAAAATATATCAATCGGAGGATGTATATTTTCTAAATAGAATAATTGATATAATAAATAATAAAAAATACGGATAAAACATTTATTATCATATTACTTTCACATGTTTTTGTAGGATATAATAATCTTAAATGTGATCAAGTATTTTGTAAGTTTCTTTGTGGAGCAAGAGTATCAGAAAACCCCCATTGTTTTAGTTTGCCTGGGGTTATGACTTTCTGGATACCCCGCCTTTCTAGTCTTTGCACAAAGATCCTCCCCGTTCTAATTATTTTATCTGAACCAACTTACTGACATTCATGACCTTGACTTGTGGTTACCGACCAAAACCAATTCTTTTATTTTTAATGTGGTTAATTTCCGTGATTAGTATTATAATTTATCAGAATTGCGGATTCTCAAAATATAAAAAATGGCCTACATCCTATATCTTATTGTTTTAAATAATAATTTGCCGTTGTTAAGACATTGCATAAATTTAAAAAAGTAAAAATAAAGCAAGCCAAATACCAAAAGCTTTCTAAATGCCCCCCCCACTCTATACATCTTCGAATTTCGCCAAAGCCACCCCCCCCCCTACACGTTAAAACAAAAGAACTTTGGGACGGCCCAACATCCGATTAAATACCATCTGTGATCTGTGGTATACAATTTTAGTCTTTCGTCATAAAATGTCTATCAGATATATCTTTAATATATCTGATAACCAAGATGGTCAGGGGCTGCATATGAATTTGAATCTGAAAGTTTAATGCTAGAATTGGGGGGGGGGGGGGAGATTTTTTTCTGAAGTGATTTTTGTACGACCCCTGAAACGTGATCATCCGGCACCATTTTTTTCCCCTTGTCGACATCAATTGAAAAGTGGTTTAAGTCAGCAAATGGTTATCTTCATATCTCTGACACTTTTTAGGATATAATTCGCAAATTTTGCACATCACCTCTTTGGTATATGGGGTACATTTTACCAATTAGGAAATTTTTTTTATAGGGGTAGTACACAAGTTTTAAAACTGTAACTTTTTGAAAGTTAACGAAAAGAGTTTTTTGTTAACTTAGTCTTTTTTTCTGCCTTATTTTGAACATTTTACTAATTTACATTGCCCACTTATTTCTAATAGATAAAGAATTAAAGCGCGTAACCACCTTTTTGAGGTGGTAACAGGCTTTTATTCTTTATCTGTTAGATAAGTAAGCAATGTAAATTGAAAGAGTACTCAAGATAAGGTCGGAAATGAGACTCTGAGGAAAAATTCCTCTCGTTTATTTTCCAAAAGTTACACAATTTAAATTTGTATACGATCCCCGTCAGCGGCGTAGCCGTAAATTTTTCATGGGGGGGGGATACGATTACTGCAACTCACATATATGCATACATGTATATGATAAGCGAGTGAAGAATATACATTTTGTATGGCAAAAAATTCATCATGGGGGGGGAAGGTTATGACCCCCCTAAACCCCCCCCCCTTGGCTATGCCCCTGATCCCCGTACACAAAAATTCCCAGTTAGTAAAATGTACCCCATACACTCATGAGGTGACACACAAAATTTGAGAATTAAACCTTAAAAAGTGTCAGAGATATGAAGAAATATAACTTAAAGCACTTTTCCATGGCTCTCGAAGGAAAAAAATCACACCGAATGATCGCATTTCAGGGGTCATACAGAAATAATGAAAGAAAATCTGTCTCCTTTTTTTTTTTTTTTTTTTTTTCCCACTCCAGCGATAAACGTTTACATTCAAAATCATGTATAGTCCCCGATCATCTTTCTTTAAAGATATCTCTGCTACGTTGTATTATGTGTATGGGGCACAATTTACTAACTGAGAATTTTATGTACGGGTGTCATATACAAATTAAATAAGATATCTTAAACTAACAAAAAGAATTTTTTTCTAAACGTCGTGTTTTTCCCTACCTTATTTGAAACATTTTTTCAATTTATTTTTGCCCACTTATCTCTAACAGTTAAAAAATTAAAGCCCGTTACCACCTTTTTGGGACACTCTGTATATACTCTGCATTGCACGTACAGTATTATTATTACAGCTTTATTAGATACACAATTGTTACACACAGCCAGTAACCGTTCAAAAAATTAAAAACTGTTAATTAATGAAGCAATGAAGATGAAGAGATGTACTGTACGGGGAAGATCAAGCTTATTGCTCCTCAAAAGGCATGACGTCTGCAGTAAGTCTTCAGGTTGTTGGATTTGTACGATGCTAAGTGTTTGAACTTAAAATTTCTCTCAAAGATACTTTTAGTCCACCTTTGAATGAAAATTTGATTAAGAATATTTTTACTTCCTTGTACGTAGTATAAGGAAGTAATGTGATCCCGAAAAATTTTGGGGGCCAAATTTCGACATAAAAACCGATTTTGACTACCTCTAAATTTAATTAAAAAAAATTTTTCGATGCATCTCATCGTAGGCTAGCATGCACGATCATATTAACGCGTCTGCAACTCATTTTGACCAGTGGCGAGTCTACTGTGGCCAGTTTTTCCATGCCGTCTGTACGTACGTACGTACGTATGTACGTACGTATGTACGTACGTACGTACGTATGTATGTAACTCGCATATCTCAAAAACTAATGGTCGTAGAATGTTGAGATTTGATATTTAGGATTGTTCTATGATCTAGTTGTGCACCTCCCCTTTTGGTGGCAATCGAATGGATAGTTTATGTACAGGACCGCCCAAAAGATTCGAAATACATTACGCTCTATGGGCCGAAATTCATTAAACTCGCATATCTCAAAAACTGTTAGGCGTTGAATGTTGAAACTTTATATTTAGGATTGTTGTAACATCTAGTTGTGCACCTTCCCTTTCGGTTCCATTCGACTGAATAGTTTATCTACAGGACCGCCCAAAAGATTCGAAATACATTACGCTCTATGGGCCGAAATTCATCAAAGCGTTTTTTAGAGGTATTGGGCTATTTCAAACGACTCAGAAGTGATATATGCTGTAAAGAGTTAGAAAATGAATTTCTCCATTAAAAAAAGTGTCTTTTTCATTTATAGTTCTGCTACAGGAACACTCAAAAGATTTCGAATACATTACGGTCAATAGCAATTTTAGGGGCATTCATCCATTTCAAGCACAATACCGTCCTACCACATAAGTTAGGTAATGGTCCGACCACGGTCACGTGCCTCCCTCAAGAACTATGCCAAAAGTCGCCAAGCTTGGCGACTTTTGGTGTATGTGTGTGCATATTTAACTCTCAAATCTCAAAAACTATTATGAAATTTCATATATAAGAATGTTGTAACATCTAGTTGTGCATCTCGATTTTTGGTTCCAATCTACTGGAGAGTTTATTTACAGGACCACCGAAAAGAATTTCAGTACCTTAATGTCTATGGACATCTTCAATATAATACAGTCATTGTTTGGTACATGCCCAAAATCTCGCCGTCTGTCCTCGACCTTGGCGAGTTTTGGCGAAATATCGCCAAATTTGGCGATAGTCAGTCATTTGGTCCATGCCCAAAGTATCGCCATTTGTCATCGTTCTTGGCGAGTTTTGGCGAAATATCGCCAAATTTGGCGATAATCTGTCATTGTTTGGTTTATGCTTAAAATCTCGCCAAATGTCGTCGACATTGACGAGTTTCGCCGAAATATCGCCAAATTTGGCGCCAAAAATTATTTCCTATTTTGTATAACTCTAAAACTTTAACCCGTAGATTTTTTAACTTTGTATTTAGAACTATTGTAATATCTAACTGTTTTCAATATCTTTTTTGACAGCAATCGACTGAGAATTTATTTACATGGTGAGCCAAATGACTTTGAATACATTGAGGTGTATAGATGCATTCAATTCATTGAAGGTCTGTGCTCAATGACTACTTTGGCTATCCCCAAAATCTCGCTGACTATCTCAAGTTTGTCGGCTTTTGGTGAAATATCGCCAAATAAAGTGTCAGAAGGAAATCTTTCAAATTGAACTCAGCTTGGCGATATCGAAATATTTGGCTGGAAATCGCTAAACCTTACTATTATTAATATAAACCTTACTATTATTATTTAGAGGAAGTGCGTCGAAAATATTTTTGATCTAATGGACGTGCAAGGAAGTCATGTGTTGGACACATCAGATTTTTTTGTCGAAATTTGGCCCCCAAAATTTTTCGGGATCACATTACTTCCTTATACTACGAACAAGGAAGTAAATATATATATATATATTTGGTTTGCTTTTCTTTTCTTTTCTTTTTACTTCCTTGTACGTAGTATAAGGAAGTAATGTGATCCCGAAAAATTTTGGGGGCCAAATTTCGACAAAAAAACCGATTTTGACTACCTCAAATTTTAATTTTAAAATTTTTTTCGATGCATCTCATCGTAGGCTAGCATGCACGATCATATTAACGCGTCTGCAACTCATTTTGACCAGTGGCGAGTCTACTGTGGCCAGTTTTTCCATGCCGTCTGTACGTACGTACGTACGTACGTACGTATGTATGTAACTCGCATATCTCAAAAACTATTGGTCGTAGAATGTTGAGATTTGATATTTAGGATTGTTCTATGATCTAGTTGTGCACCTCCCCTTTTGGTGGCAATCGAATGGATAGTTTATGTACAGGACCGCCCAAAAGATTCGAAATACATTACGCTCTATGGGCCGAAATTCATTAAACTCGCCTAACTCAAAAGCTATTAGGCGTAGAATGTCGAAACTTCATATTTTGGATAGTTGTAACATCTAGTTGTGCACCTCCCCTTTTGGTTCCATTCGACTGGATAGTTTATCTACAGGACTGCCCAAAACATTCGAAATACATTACACTCAATGGGCCGAAATTCATTAAACTCGCATATCTCAAAAACTGTTAGGCGTTGAATGTTGAAACTTTATATTTAGGATTGTTGTAACATCTAGTTGTGCACCTCCCCTTTCGGTTCCATTCGACTGAATAGTTTATCTACAGGACCGCCCAAAAGATTCGAAATACATTACGCTCTATGGGCCGAAATTCATCAAAGCGTATTTTAGAGGTATTGGGCTATTTCAAACGACTCAGAAGTGATATATGCTGTAAAGAGTTAGAAAATGAATTTCTCCATTAAAAAAAGTGTCTTTATCATTTATAGTTCTGCTACAGGAACACTCAAAAGATTTCCAATACATTACGGTCAATAGCAATTTTAGGGGCATTCATCCATTTCAAGCACAACACCGTCCTACCACATAAGTTAGGTAATGGTCCGACCACGGTCACGTGCCTCCCTCAAGAACTATGCCAAAAGTCGCCAAGCTTGGCGACTTTTGGTGTACGTGTGTGCATATTTAACTCTCAAATCTCAAAAACTATTATGAAATTTCATATATAAGAATGTTGTAACATCTAGTTGTGCATCTCGATTTTTGGTTCCAATCTACTGGAGAGTTTATTTACAGGACCACCGAAAAGAATTTCAGTACCTTAATGTCTATGGACATCTTCATTATAATACAACTGTAGACAGTCATTGTTTGGTACATGCCCAAAATCTCGCCGTCTGTCCTCGACCTTGGCGAGTTTTGGCGAAATATCGCCAAATTTGGCGATAGTCAGTCATTTTGTCCATGCCCAAAGTATCGCCATTTGTCATCGTTCTTGGCGAGTTTTGGCGAAATATCGCCAAATTTGGCGATAATCTGTCATTGTTTGGTTTATGCTTAAAATCTCGCCAAATGTCGTCGACATTGACGAGTTTCGCCGAAATATCGCCAAATTTGGCGCCAAAAATTATTTCCTATTTTGTATAACTCTAAAACTTTAACCCGTAGATTTTTTAACTTTGTATTTAGAACTATTGTAATATCTAACTGTTTTCAATATCTTTTTTGACAGCAATCGACTGAGAATTTATTTACATGGTGAGCCAAATGACTTTGAATACATTGAGGTGTATAGATGCATTCAATTCATTGAAGGTCTGTGCTCAATGACTACTTTGGCTATCCCCAAAATCTCGCTGACTATCTCAAGTTTGTCGGCTTTTGGTGAAATATCGCCAAATAAAGTGTCAGAAGGAAATCTTTCAAATTGAACTCAGCTTGGCGATATCGAAATATTTGGCTGGAAATCGCTAAACCTTACTATTATTAATATAAACCTTACTATTATTATTTAGAGGAAGTGCGTCGAAAATATTTTTGATCTAATGGACGTGCAAGGAAGTCATGTGTTGGACACATCAGATTTTTTTGTCGAAATTTGGCCCCCAAAATTTTTCGGGATCACATTACTTCCTTATACTACGAACAAGGAAGTAAATATATATATATATATTTGGTTTGCTTTTCTTTTCTTTTCTTTTTACTTCCTTGTACGTAGAATAAGGAAGTAATGTGATCCCGAAAAATTTTGGGGGCCAAATTTCGACAAAAAAACCGATTTTGACTACCTCAAATTTTAATTTTAAAATTTTTTTCGATGCATCTCATCGTAGGCTAGCATGCACGATCATATTAACGCGTCTGCAACTCATTTTGACCAGTGGCGAGTCTACTGTGGCCAGTTTTTCCATGCCGTCTGTACGTACGTACGTACGTATGTATGTAACTCGCATATCTCAAAAACTATTGGTCGTAGAATGTTGAGATTTGATATTTAGGATTGTTCTATGATCTAGTTGTGCACCTCCCCTTTTGGTGGCAATCGAATGGATAGTTTATGTACAGGACCGCCCAAAAGATTCGAAATACATTACGCTCTATGGGCCGAAATTCATTAAACTCGCCTAACTCAAAAGCTATTAGGCGTAGAATGTCGAAACTTCATATTTTGGATAGTTGTAACATCTAGTTGTGCACCTCCCCTTTTGGTTCCATTCGACTGGATAGTTTATCTACAGGACTGCCCAAAACATTCGAAATACATTACACTCAATGGGCCGAAATTCATTAAACTCGCATATCTCAAAAACTGTTAGGCGTTGAATGTTGAAACTTTATATTTAGGATTGTTGTAACATCTAGTTGTGCACCTCCCCTTTCGGTTCCATTCGACTGAATAGTTTATCTACAGGACCGCCCAAAAGATTCGAAATACATTACTCTCTATGGGCCGAAATTCATCAAAGCGTTTTTTAGAGGCATTGGGCTATTTCAAACGACTCAGAAGTGATATATGCTGTAAAGAGTTAGAAAATGAATTTCTCTATTAAAAAAAGCGTCTGTATCATTTATAGTTCTGCTACAGGAACACTCAAAAGATTTCCAATACATTACGGTCAATAGCAATTTTAGGGGCATTCATCCGTTTCAAGCACAAGACCGTCCTACCACATAAGTTAGGTAATTGTCCGACCACGGTCACGTGCCTCCCTCAAGAACTATGCCAAAAGTCGCCAAGCTTGGCGACTTTTGGTGTACGTGTGTGCATATTTAACTCTCAAATCTCAAAAACTATTATGAAATTTCATATATAAGAATGTTGTAACATCTAGTTGTGCATCTCGATTTTTGTTCCAATCTACTGGAGAGTTTATTTACAGGACCACCGAAAAGAATTTCAGTACCTTAATATCTATGGACATCTTCATTATAATACAACTGTAGACAGTCATTGTTTTGTACATGCCCAAAATATCGCCGTCTGTCTTTGACCTTGGCGAGTTTTGGCGAAATATCGCCAAATTTGGCGATAGTCAGTCATTTCGTCCATGCCCAAAGTATCGCCATTTGTCATCGTTCTTGGCGAGTTTTGGCGAAATATCGCCAAATTTGGCGACAATCTGTCATTGTTTGGTTTATGCTTAAAATCTCGCCAAATGTCGTCGACATTGACGAGTTTCGCCGAAATATCGCCAAATTTGGCGCCAAAAATTATTTCCTATTTTGTATAACTCTAAAACTTTAACCTGTAGATTTTTTAACTTTGTATTTAGAACTATTGTAATATCTAACTGTTTTCAATATCTTTTTTGACAGCAATCGACTGAGAATTTATTTACAGGGTGAGCCAAATGACTTTGAATACATTGAGGTGTATAGATGCATTGAATTCATTGAAGGTCTGTGGTCAATGATTACTTTGGCTATCCCCAAAATCTCGCTGACTATCTCAAGTTTGTCGGCTTTTGGTGAAATATCGCCAAATAAAGTGTCAGAAGGAAATCTTTCAAATTGAACTCAGCTTGGCGATATCGAAATATTTGTCTAGAAATCGCTAAACCTTACTATTATTGATATTTTATCTCTTTCAAACAAATAAGTTTAGAGGAAGTGCGTCGAAAATATTTTTGATCTAATGGACGTGCAAGGAAGTCATGTGCTGGACACATCAGATTTTTTCATTTGATTTTTTGGAAAAGAATTAATTAAGTTAAAATAAAAAACTATTAAGAATATCGAAAAAAGACGTCACCACTAATTACAAATTTACAATGTAACATATTTCAGTCTTATTCATTCATTTATTTTTCGTACTAGTGAGTTTTTAGTAATGGTGGGTTGGTTAGGTCTATTAAAGTTAAATTTATTCAAGGAACGGGGACTTAGCACCCAAGTCTCCTTTTTGCGTCAGTGCATTTAACTTTAAACAGACTTTCATTTCAACAATAAAAAGAATGATGCGCTTGTGGGATGCTCTGTTTATTGCTTAGCGTGATTTCAATAACCTTGCTAAAATAACGATTTTGAAAATGAGCGCCATTTTCCAAATCAGTAGGTAAAAGTTACTGCCAGATTGCCACACTAAGATAATTACAATAATTATCATAAATTGCATATTTACCACCAAAATTCAACTTCTTTTTAGAAGCTTTTCAATGAAATTGAATTTTGTCTTTTCTTTCTTTCTTTCTTTTTTTTTTTTTTTTTTCATCGCGTCACGCTGAGAAACACGGCACCGTTACTTTATAGAAGTATTGACGTCGTTGCTGAATCCTATTCGGTCTAGTGGTTAGGTTACCTGGCTCTCGCTCAGGAGATCCGGGTTCGATTTCCGGCGGAAGAAGAAGTTTTCCGTGATGTAATTGTCAAGTTTTACGTTAATTATAAGAAACTTTCATAAATTAACTTCATTTTTAGTTACAAATAAAACTTGTATTGTACAGTATAAATACAATTTTTAAAAGCAAAAACTTTTTATTGATGAGCCCTAAACGGCATAAAATAAAAATTTATTCTTGCAAAGGTGTGCTGTAAATGAATGAAAGTTTCAAAACTGAAAAAACTTTTGGGGAAAATATAAATATTTCATTTTTGCAAGAGAGATGAAAATTTTTTAAAATGTTCAAAATATTTTAAAAAGCATTCGAAACCGATATTCCACTTCAGCTGTCTTTGCTTGTAAGGCATTGATTTGGTCATTCATGTCGATTGCAAAGGTTTCGAATGCTTTTTTAAACAGTTTTGAAAATTTCATTTATTTATAGCGTATCTTTGCGAGAGTAAATTTGTATTTTATGCGACTTCTAAAAGCAGAATGTTATCAATTCTTATTCATTTTTTTTAATGGATATTTTTTCAGGGGATAATTTTTTTTACCGTAGACCGATTGGATTTTTGTAGTTGTTGTTTAATGGAAGGAGGGTGTCTTAGAAGTGATCCTATATTAATTTGGTCAAATTCTCATTATAGAATCAATAGCAAAATAACGGAACGGAACACTTCAGTTTTTATGAGCACATAAACGATTCTCAGGCTAATCTCTTAGGTGTTATTTGAGTTATCGAGATGTCATGGTCAGAGCCCGAACAAGGCCTGTGGGGCCCTGGGCAAAACAAAAAAATTAACCCCCATGATAAATCCTTTCCCCCTTCTTAATTTTATATATTTATATGTGTGTGTTTTCGTATGTATGTATAATTCATATATTCTGAAAAGTTTTAAATATCTTACCCCCCCCCCCCCTCCAGACACAAAACTTTATTTTAAGTAGCCTGAAGTAAACGAATATAAGTATTTGATGTCGGTGAAACGTGACAACGTGACATCGCAAATGGCTTGTAGACGTTTATTTGTTTTGTGTGATTATGGCAACGCTACGCTAGGCGATCTGCCAAGGATGGGGGGGGGGTCCCTTTCTAGTGGACTTTCTAAGGGGTTCTTATGTGCATTCACGTTACATCTGGAGAAAACGTACCAAAACTAGGCACCTTCGGCGACCAGTTTTGGCCGTCGATGGCCGCTTCGCGGCCAAAATGTGCAATCTAGAGCACATGCGTCTCTTCGCGAATGGTTTGTGCACGGCCATTGGCGCACTCAAGGGGGGTGGAGGTTCCCCGAAAAGCTTTAGTTTGTACCTGCAGTATTTTCATATTTTATTCGCAAATATCAAATTTTAATTGTGTATATATATATATTAGGGTGATTCGTAAAATTCAAGTTTTTATTTTTTTGACTCTCAACCCATAATATCATTCTATCTACTAAAATATGAATTGGTTATTAATTTCAGAATTTTTTATTGATATTTAGGGGTCGCTACCAACTCTCAAAGTTTAAAAATTAACTGCAATAACACCCTTTTAAGTCTACGCGTTTCCTTCTCTACTTCCGGCCACCCCTATATCAAGCAAGTACCAATAAATTGAGCACCTCCCACTGCAGGAGGGGGGGGGGGAGAAAAAAGAAAAATACATTTTATGCGTCTGACATTCCCCAGCTTTAGTTAGCTGGACTGATATTTACAACATAAACAATCCTGCTTCTTACCCAGAGATAAAATCATTGAAATCCAAAGAGGTTGTGTTCGCTCGTGAATGCGACTTACTTTTTTTTTTTTTTTTTTTTAAGTGTTGTAATATTATTCATATAATGGCTTCAGATGTTATAAAAACAAGAAAAAGAGATGAAATATGGTTAATCGGACACACTTGCTCAGAATTAGTGCAAGCAAGATTACCCTCAGTGCAAGAAGTAATGAGTTTATTTTTTCACTTTAAAAATGTAATGAAAAAAGTAAATAGAGAATCAGCGTCATTAACTGCTGGTGGTGTGATGGCTATATGGGAAAAAGCAAGTATTCCCACCAAGGAAAAGCAACATGTTATCACAAAAATACTCAAATATTTCAAGGAATGGCAGAATTTAATAAAGAAAATAAGGCAAAGCGTTCAGCAACAATCAAAGAAAAAGAAAACTAGTGGCAATCAAATTTAAATGTTCTGTTTGATATAGCTCATTCTAATGCTCTAAATATAATGAATATTGACGAAGATAAGCAATTTCTTTTGAACCAAAGAAAAATGAACCGTCTTGGACGAATTGGTAAGATTGATAAACAGTATGCTAGAAAACTTGCTAAACAATTAGAAAAATAAGTTAAGTTGGAAAAAATGAAAGAAAAAGAAGCAATAAATAGACTAACTGAGAAATACGATTTATTGTCATCTTCAGCTACTTCTTCTACAGAGGACAGGAGTGATAGTGACATGAGTCAAAGTCGTCCTAATTCTCTGAAGCCAGGACCTTCTTCAAGCAAAGATTTTTCGATACCAAGGAAACGAGGCCGAAAAACAATCCTAGATTCTAATTTAGCAACTAGGCTCGATGTCGCTAAATTGAGCGACCGGAAAGCAACTGTTGTTTTGACATCTACACTCAAAAGTCTAGGCTGTAATGTATCAGAATACAACGTAAGCTATTCCTCTATACGTCGCCAAAGAATGAATAATAGACTGCAGCTTGCTGAATCAATAAAATCTGATTTCCAACCCCAAACTACACTAACTGTGCACTGGGATGGAAAAATGCTCGAGGACATAACAGGGCATGAAGTAGTAGATCGTCTACCAATCTTGTTGTCTGGAAAAGGAGTGGACCAGCTCTTGGCTGTTGCTAAGCTTCCAGATGGCAAAGGAGAAACCATGGCGTCTGCTATTTTCGAGACAATTTCATCGTGGAACTTACGTGATAAAATAAGATGTATGTGCTTCGACACAACGGCATCTAATACTGGGCGAATAAACGGAGCCTGTATTCTTTTGGAACAAAAATGCAAAAAGAATTGATTTGGCTCCCTTGTCGGCTCCACATCTTAGAAATCATACTGGAAGCTGTCGTAGTATCAGCTATTGGACCATCCAGCAGTCCTGAAATTATAATTTTCAAAAAATTTAAGAGCAGTTGGACAAAAATAAATCAGGAAGACTTCAAAACTGCAATTTTTGAACCATCTACTTGGAATTGCGTTCAAACTGCTGCGACCGATACAATTACTTTTCCTCAGAATCAACTACAACAATTCCAGCCTCGTGACGATTACAGGGAGCTCCTTCATTTAATCATTATCTTTTTAGGAGGGATTCCTGAAAGCGGTATCTCATTCAAAGCCCCTTCTGGAATGCAACGTGTACGTTGGATGGCGAAAGCTGTATATGCATTGAAAATGTTTCTATTTAAGCACCAGCTTAAGATCACAATTAAAGAAGCTAAGGCCATTACGGATATCTGCATATTTGTTGTACTTGTCTATGCAAAATACTGGTTTACAGTGCCAGTGGCTTATATGGCACCTGAAAATGACCTGAAGATTTTGAAGGACATAGTTGAGTTGACATGATACAGTTTTAGCCAAAGTCGCCGGGAAAAAGATGTTGGGTCATCTTTGGTATCTTTCTGAAGAACTGGTTGCTCTAGCTTTTTTTGATAAGCGAATTTCTAATGAAACAAAACGCAGAATGATTTTAGCACTGAATAACGAAAGTTCGGAAAACAGTCCTAAAAAGGCATCTTTGAGGTATGATGCAATCAAAAATCAAAGATTTCGTTACAACAAATACTACAATGAAATTTTTCAACACGACTGGTATTTCATGCGAGTTCATACAAAAAGATCCTGAGCTGTGGGAAGAAGAAGAAAGCTACAGGTCAGCTAAAGAAATTGTACAAAACATGAGAGTCGTTAATGATATAGCTGAACGAGGTGTTGCTTTGATGGAAGAATACAACAAATTACATACAAACGATGAGGAGCAGAAGCAGTACTTGATGTTGTTAGTTAAGAATTATAGACAGAAAAACCCCAACGTCAATAAGTCAAATTTTATATAACATTTTTTCTTTCTTTCTACTTCGAGGTTTCAACACTGTTATTTAGTATTTTCATTCATAAAACTGTATTCTGATTGTAATAAAATTATTTATTTAAAAATTTATCGTTTTTGCTTCATTTCTCATATTTCAAAATTCGGTAGCGACCCTTAAATATCAATAAATTTTTTTTAAAAAAATACTGGTATGTTTTCTAGTGGAATAGACCATTTTTAGGGGTTGAGAGTTAAAAAAAAGGGAAAAAAAATTTTTGGGGTCTTTTATGAATCACCCTAATATATATATATATATATATATATATATATACAATACACATATAATGTAATTTAGAGAAGAAAGACATTAATGTTTTAGTATATAATTGTTTTCTTAGACAGAGAAAAGCTCTGTCCGACTGAGGTCGCCACTATAGAAGAAAGTTGTAGATAATTAAAAAAATGCCCCTCTAGTTCAGCAGTGGTTGTTTTTAGTACTCGTCTGCCCCATCCCCCGTAGGTGATCTATGCGTCAACCCGATTGATACCATACCATACCGTGAAATTCGTAGTCCATTATCGTAAATTGCTCTGTCAGATCCAATAGTACAGCAATTCCAATTCTGAAGAACTGAGAATTGAAATTGTGGTATAGACGGATTTGTCGCATGGAAAAATTCGAATGGCCAGCTACTGCATTGGACGGGCTGAGACTCTGTAAGATAATTCACTGCCAAATATTTAAACATTGTTGCACCTCCCTCCCGCCTTACCAGTCACAACAGGTGAAAGTAAATGATCGTTTTCGACCTTACGTCGACTAAAAACACATCCACGAAGCACTATGGGCGAAAGAAAATATTCATCGCAAACATACCCCATCTGCGGAAGACATTTTAGATAAACTGGTAAAAAATCCAAGAAGATTAGTTTTAAAACTCGCTTAAATGTTAATCTCAGAAAATAAATTATGTAATCAAATCATTTTCGGTTAGATAAAATATAAATATTTTAAATAGATGAATAGCATTTTTTATTTTCAAATAAAACAGCATTATTTATTTTGCACCACAGAAACAGGGACTGATTTCCGGCAGGGCATTCGGGGCACGCGCTTCGGGCCCACAACAGCAAGGGGGGCCAGAAATTATCCATTAGCTTAAAAATTTGCAAATTTTGGTTTTAATTTTAAATAAGAGGCAATGAAACTAGTTTTATGAAAAGCAATAATTACTCTGTTACTATATCATAGCGTTAAGCATTACATCCACGCTTTTTTTTTAGCTAAACTATTTAGGCGTGGCCCATGTAATGATGTATGCTGGTAGCGAGGAAACCATAGAGCAGATTTTCAATCGGAACAGATAAAAGGAAATACTTCCTGGGTGGAGCAAAGTGAAGATTTATCCCACTAAAGAATAATAAATGCTCTGATGCAGACGTTAAGAAAATAAGTACAAAAATAATGTGGAATATGTTACTTGAAAAACTTGGTGTGAAAGTAGCGATTGAAATTAAATAATATAGCTAAAATATATTATTACCCTACATAATATTATAATCAAACTGTTTCATTTCGATTTGCATCTTGATTCAATAGTTTTAATGCTGTTAAAACACTTTGTAGGGTGTGATATTGAAGTTGCATGGTAGGGTATAAGAAAGTTCGAGAGGGAGGGGGGTCAATGAAGATTTTGCCCAGGGCCCCATCTCTCCAAATCAGTCCCAGCACAGAAATCTCCATTGCGAAATATTGTATCTCTTTGAATTATGTCAGTGGTTGTCAAACTTTGTATCCCTCGGAATCCTTTTTTTACCATATGCTTAGCAACGGAACCCTTGAATAAATATTACTTAAGGAGAAACTAAGGGCCTATCATTTATCACTCATTAGACAAATATAAAAACTAAACAGTATAAAAATGTAGATAAAATACTTACTAAAGGTGACTTGCAGGCACAAAATTTTTAACGAATTTATACGGTAAATGGATGAAAAGTATCCATGGGATGAATGGCTTTGTTTTTGACTGTCACAAAGTTCTTCAAAATTTGGTTGTATTGACGAAAGTTTTAGTTGCATATCATGTTCCGCGTCCAAATTAGTATTGCGGTGTTTAGTTTTCGTTGATGCATGCAGAAAAATGGCGTGAGGAAAACTCTCACAAAAGGACATCTCTTTTGAAAGTACATAGGTAAGGGAGGAACTCTCTCGACAACAGTGATCTCGATAGTAAAAAACACTCAAATTACTAGTGTTAAACGATAAATTAAATAAAAATCTTTGTAAAAAACACACAGAAGTTATAGCTAAGAAGATACGCACGTTACGTTCAAAAACTGTTTTTGACCGTAATTGTTTACTATTCTCTTTCAGTTCCCTGTGTTCCTTGCGACGAAGGGCTTGGTCTGATGAAGGTGAAAACAATTTTTGACCGTAACGTGCGTATCTTCTTACCTATAACTTCTTATGTGTGTTTTTTACAAAGTTTTTTATTTACTTTAGTGATCTCGATAGCCGGTTTTAGTCCAAAATATATCTGGAACTCCCGTAATCCCTCCGTCACTAGAGCTTGGTGAAAAATTAGGTTAGAAAATCAATTTACGGATTTTCTTTAAAATTTCGATGATGTTTTAAAATTTCTAGCGGAACCCCTGGAGAGTCGTTGTGGAACCCTAAGGTTCCGCGGAACACACTTCGAGAAACACTAAACTAAGTTATGAAAGAGACAAACATTTACTTATTTGATCCTTTTTTATCCATTAATTTTTACTTCCGACGAAGTGCGTTGAGTTAGCGATATTAAAGCTATTTGAAAAGCTAAAACTAACTTAACCCTTGAACACAAACTAAATAACACTTAGTATAATTTTGTTAATAGATTTATAAACTGGAAACTGTAATTAAAGTCAAAGTGTGACGATTATATTATAATCTAATTAGTACTAATTATATGTTTTATATATGTACGTATTATGTTGAGGATATATGATAAAGGGCTCTTAATTAGGATGAACTCCCCCCCCCCACACACACACACGCACACAAACTTCTGGTTGCGCCACTGCCTACAGCACACGGGCCTCTTCGCGACCGAAATTTACAACATACTAAAATAATTCTATAACTGACTTTTTCGTTTAAAATCGATACTTTAATAAATACAATTGTTAGTAACAAAATCTCTTTGAGGGGGGGGGGCGGCTGGGGAGATTACTGTTGAAGAGAAAAATAACCTATCGAGATATTTATCACTATATTCATGCTGCAATGTATTGTTTCTTTAAAAATATTTTTCTTTGTAATAATCAAAATTTCGCTCGAACATGCATTTGTACTTAAATAAGTAAAATTAGTGAAAAATTAGTAAAATATAAATTATAAAGAATGGTTTTATATAATTTTTTACTATAGTGAATTAATAAATTTGGTTAGTTAAAATATGGCCTCGAAATCATTTTGCACAATTGTAAAATTATTTAATCCTTTTGAATACTAATTTTTGCAGTTTTATTGAATGATTCATATAATTTGTAAATAAATTAGAAGTAATTTACTGAATAAGTAATTAATTATACATGAATTTTGTATTAAATTATTCCTTAGGTAAAGCAGAAATCTACTTATGGTCATTGTATTATTAATTTTAACGAGAAGCTAGTAAAGCGGACATTTTTAATGATTTAGTTAACAATATAATTTAGATGTCGCCAGCAAACAATCTGTTGCGCTTTTTCTCTCTGTCATCTAATCGATCTACGCTAGAGATTATGTTCCATGATTTTTTTCAAAGAATCAAGGAATGAATCGTTTCTCTGTTTACTTTTTCAAGCCGTGATATCTCGCTTGATATTTGGAATTGAAAGTAGCTGCAAGTTAAAAAAAGGTTAATTTTTTAGAGATCTTTCGAACTGTATAAAAAGTTTTTGCCCTTAGTTAGAGATAAAAATGTCGTTTTTATCAAAATTTCAACATGGCGACAGATGCACTTGGGCGATGAATCGATCCCGGAAGCGTTAGAAACAAGACGTTTATTATTTAGACTCCAGATCGTTAGATAGACAGCCGTGCGATGGGACCCAAACCTGGGACCTTCACACTTCAGCCATGTACTATTTTCCAGTGATATAAAAGCTGTAGCATGGCATGGGCGCCGGCAGCATAGGGCAAGGGGGCAATGCGGCCCTGGGCAATTTTCATGGTTGTCCATGTCAGTAATAGGGCATTGGTTATAATGAAGTCATTTAAAGTCGGCTTTCTTCTTTAGAAAAAAAAAATTATACTTAATTTGAATTGTTAATTTTTCATTCATTCTATAAATGCATAACAGTGTTCCCAATAAAATCTTGCAAATTAAATTTTATCTTTATCACTTCTCTGTTTCATTATTTTTTAATTCGTGTAAAATCTCTACTCATAGGCGTAGCTTACTAAAGGCCAGGGGGGGGGGGAGTATTTCCCCCGCGCTAAAGTACCAGAAAATTCAGATATCACTTATTTGAAAATAGTATTTTTTTTACAACAGGAAACATTTTGCACCCCAAATGTTACATGCCTATCTAAGCCAATATGTCTCTACTCATGTGTCCTTTTTTATTAATGTTTCTCTATCCTGGAGACTTCGAGAGGCGCTTGTAATTTCGGATTTTTTCGTTATAGCATTCGCAAATGCAAATTTACATATAATGCATTCGTAAATGAATCTTCATCATTGTTTGTACCATCTGAAAGCAGAAATTGCAGACACATAAGTTAAAAGATAATTCATTTTTTATGCGTTCAGAGAGAGACAGGAGAACTATTGACATGGGGAAGGGAAAAAAAAACAAAAAAAAAACACATTAAGCAAAACGATAACAATGACGCCTTTTTAGAACAATTAAACGAGTTAAATTTTTTTAGTTTTTATCTTATCCAGTTAGATTGCAAAACTCGGTCAACTGACTTGTCTGCGTGTTCATGACATTTGCATGGCGTGAAGTTTGAGAAATATAATGAAATCCCGAATAAAGTTTTAATCAAGCATTTTGTGTGTATTGTTACTTTAAACTAGGGTAAAACTTTTCCTCGGAAATCCACTTTTAAAAAAAATTATTAAAATTTATTTTTTAAGTTTTACATATAAACTATTTGAATGTCCGTTTAGCATGTTTCTTGTATTTTGCTAAAATAATTGAATTTTTTGTTAAAATCATAACTTTTTGATTTTACACCTAAACACCGTTATAAGCGTTATCATTTAGTGAAGGCCGATTTATGTTGTCTTTGACGAATTTCGGATATTGCTCATTCAGCTAATCCCCCCAACACACAAACACACACATCTCCCACCGATTGCTCCTACCTGCACAAAGCATTTCAGGGCTTTTGTGTGTAAGCCAGTTTCACCTCGCTTTAAAATATACCATAAAAAAAAACAAGAATGTACAATATATATATATATATATATATATATTAAAGATGGTTTAAACTTAAAAAAAATTCTGTGAAAATAAATATTACGAAGTAATTTTAATTCCAGCTCTTTTTTATTCTTTCACTATACTAATACGGAAGGGTTTTTGCATTTTTACTTTAACCTCCTTTTACAAAGTAAACGTATTTTAATCATGAAAAATCTCAGCATTCAATTTAGACCGAAAAAGGGATTTTGCCATTCCTAAGTTTACTTTGAGTAACTTTGACTTGACGCCTGTGCATTTGTACCACATCTTCTTACATGATTCCGATTCGTCTTTGAGTAATCGACTTCGCCGTAATCATTGGATCGCCCAGTATTAAGACTAGCTGAATGTACGTTCATACGGAAGAAAGCGAATTTTCTAACTCTCACAAAACTTAATTCGGTCGTCTGTTTTACTCAGAACGTAACATTTGCATCGCAATAGGTAATTAAAACTTATTAAACAATTTGCGCTTATGTTTGTAGTATTTTGCTTTCCGTAATACAGGCAAATTTTTAAAGATATATAGTCAACTCCGGCTACAGTGAACCTCTGGGGACCATCAAATTTCTTCCACTATATCCGAAGTTCACTAAAACCGAAGTGTTCCCATGCTGAACAGATATACTGTACGTGAATCGTGACTAATGATTTGCTTTCACTGCAGCTGAAAGTTCACTATATCCGGAGTGGACTGTATTTGGGTCATTCCGAAAAAAATTTGTAAATTTCATATTTTTTAATTAAAAAAATAAAAATCATATTTACAAAAGAACTTTATATTCCAATAATAACCGAGAATGTGTACTTTATAGTGGTATAAAAATCAATTTGATAAAGCATGTAATACAAGCGATTTTCTTTGTTTTCTGTTGTGAAATAGAGAATTTTGCCCACTCTATGTTGCAGTTACGTTTTTTGATTTATCTGTCTTAATTGAATATTTAGATTGAGCTTTACTCCTGTAAATGCATGCAAATACATTGAAATGTATCACATAAATTTTAAAATATTACCATACATATAATTATTTATATTTTTCTCATATTATAGTCCACTATGTTACAAATTATGGTACAGTAGAAGGAAAAAAGGTTATTTTTCTATTATATACTCAATTTACATAACACTAATTTTTTAAAGAAACTAATATAATTCATAAAAGCATTAATAGATTTATTTTGCATTAAAATTCCTGTTTTATCCTATAATGGTAAAATAATAACAGTTCCGGTATCGACTCATCGCTCCCAATGCATCTGCCGCCATGTTGAAATTTGATAAGAACGACATTTTTATCTCTAACTAAAAGCAAAACTTTTTATACAATTCGAAATATCTCTAAAAAATTAACCTTTTTCTTAACTTGCAGCTACTTTCCACTCTAAATATCTAGCGAGATACCACCCCTTGAAAAGTAAATGGAGAAGCGAAGACGATTCATTCCTTGATTCTTTGAAAAAAAATCACGGAACATAATCTCTCGTGTAGATCTATTAAATAACGTCATATACTGTCGAAAATACTCCTCTTACGTGACGAGCAGTACAAGGACAGTTTTATTTAATGTTTAAGTTCTATTTAACTGAAAAATTTGATAGATTTTGGGTAAATTTATTGAGAATGTGTAAAATTTTGTTTGCACAACATTTAAACAATTATTTGTAGGAATTCTTTTTTAGAAATTGGCAACACTCTGAGATGAGAAAAACCTATTTGTTCTTGTTTGTGAAAGTCACGTCCCCCCCCTCCCCCCTCATTGCTCTCTTGAAATCCTATTTTAAAAGTGTTAGAGTGTTTTGGTGACAGCGTTTGTTTAGTTTTGAATTCGTTTAAATGGATGCATTTTGATTTCAACGTTGTTGGATCGTAACTTTTATTTCGGTTATTTTGGGGCATTTGTTTTATTTTTGTCATAAATCCATAAGCGTTTGTTTAATTTTGAATTCGTTTAACCGGATGGATTTTGATTTCAACGTTGTTAGATCATAGCTTTTATTTAGGTTAATTTGGTGTCGTTTATTTTGTTTTTGTTGTAAATCTATAATTACTAGCCGGCGGACGACCCGCAGATTGCAAATTTGGTTGCGAAGAGGCCCGTGTGCCGTAGGTTGCATAAGTCAGTCGTGAAGCGGCCAGTATGCTGTAGGTTGCACATTTTGGCCACAAAGTGGCCATCGACGGCCAAAACTGGTCGCTGAAGGCGGCTAGTGGTAAAATAACCTTCTGTACCATACTGGAGATATTTTATAAGAGTGGTCAATTTTTCCACCTGAAAATGAATCACTTGACCTAGATATGCAAATTTAAGTATTTCAAAGAATTACAAACTAACTGCTTAATGATGTTTATTTATTTTACAAAATATGCATTATTTTACACAATTATTGGCATTTTTTAAAATGCTTTCTCATAAATAAAGCAAAAAATGCAGTTTCAGTAAAATATTTGATGCATTTATCATTTTCAGAAATAAACATATTAATTAAGGTGTTTACAGTAGAAAATATTTTCTCTTTCTGTCAAATGGTCCGTTCTGTTACACTAATTGTCCACTCCGTTACATTCTTTGTGTAACAAAGTGCACAGATAATCCTAAAAGTAGGGCTAGGGACTGTAAATTTCAAGCAATAATATAAATAAACTTTACATTAACAAGCTTCATGACATATATTGATTCGCACAAATTTATTCTTTTAAAAATTTTTTATAGAATAAAAATTTAAATGTAACATAGTGGACATTTACTTAATACATTAAGTAATGATAGACATGGAATACAGCCTACCTTGTTCTTCGAAATTTTATCAAATATGGCTAACTGCAGGTGGATAATAAACACTACAGGCAGTTCAGTGGTGTTACTAACTTTTATGTAATATTAATTTATTTTTTATTTGATGTAACTGAGTAGACATAACAGAGTTGAATAAAATTTGTGTCACAGACAAAAAATAAATTTCTCTTGTTAATTTTTTTTTACTGTCAGTATCTTTTAGAACTTGTGTTTCTGTACATATAATTAATCTAATTATTATAACTCTTAGCGTATACTAAATATGTTTGAATTGTATTATAAGTTTTAGCATGGGACAATATGTTTTTCTCTCTTTAGCTATTAAAAACTTTTATTGTGCATCTTCATTTAGAATTTAAAGAAAAATATTCAACAAAACAAAGTAAAACAAGTAATAAAAAAAAAGCATGGTTACATTTAAAATATTTACCATTATTTAAATAAAAATCACATTTTCTCGGACATAGTTTTTACCATTTTTGTCGGAATGACCCATTTGCTAGCCCGTCGACCGTTTTCGCCAATAACGGAAAACTTATGCAATTCCCGATTTCTAGTTTTTCTAAAATTTCAATATACACTTTTATCATAAAATAAAATTTTATCTTTTGGACCAAAATCCTAGTGCCAACACATTGTTAACGTCCCATGAAAAACTCGTAAACAGTACCATTTTGGAAAGTAAAATCTTTAGAACACGCGATAGAAGGTTAATTTCATGAAATGTGTATCAGGGGATTACGTTTGATGATTTTCTTCTTAAAAATTAAAATTCTACGACATATATTTTGAGTTATATCTTGATGGTTAAATAGTAGTCTAGGGCGAATTTAAGCACAATGTAACGTAACGTAACATTCTTCTAATTTCATTTGAAATTTAAATGTAAAGATTCGGTCGATGAGTTGAAGGAAGCTGTCCTAGACTTCAAGAAGAATCAAACATGATCTTTCCGCATCAACAGAATGTACCCTTTGCCGATATATTACACCGCTAATGGCGATTTTTTTTTCTGATTTCGAATAAAAGTATATTATTATTATTATTTAGTTTGTTCATTTTTCATTTGGACAATCCTTACATTTAAAAACTGTCAAAACATTAAAAATGCAATTTGCATGAAAATCCCTGTTTTAATAATCATTTATCATGTTTCAAATTTCCTTCCATTTTCTGCAGCCGTTTTCGACTGATGTCCGAGAAAAAAAAAAAAAAAAAAAAAGAGATTAGATAGCTCGACACATTTTTTCCCCTGGAGGTCAATTTGGCCTCCATAGGCCTTAACGTGATAGAAGTTCCTACATTTTTGAATTTCAAGAAACTTACAGATCATCTTAATTTATTAACACATACAGACACATGTATGTCCCACTTACCTCCGAGTCTGTAATCAAACCTGCCAGCCCCTCAACCCTTCTTCATACCAGGGGCGTAGCCAAGGGGGGGTTAGGGGGGTCATAACCCCCCCCCCCATGAGGAATTTTTTGCCATACAAAACGCATATTCTTCACTACATTGTCACACCCACGTATACATATATATGAGTTGTAGTAGTCGTAACCCCCCCCCTCCCCATGAAAAATTTCTGGCTACGCCTCTGCTTCATACTCATTACATTCTGATTATTCCATAATTGCATCAATAGTATAAGAAAGTATAATTCATTTATTTTTAACTAAACTTTTTTTTTCTTTAAGTTTATAGAATTCATTGATATGAGCCGAACTATTCTCTTATGAAGATAACTGCATGATAGTTTCTGATAAATGCTGGCATTTTTTGCTATTCAAAACCATAATCAACCATATTGTTGCATCATATGCTGTTATCTTCGCACTTGTAGAACATGCCGGAATCAAAGGGAGTATTAATATGCAGGATAAAGGAAATCTTCTTTCACAAGTTTACTAATCAATGAAATGACAATAAACTCCATTATTTTTTATCATATCTTAAATAACTGATTTCACGGTTAGATTAAAAAGAGAGAGGGAGAGAAAGAAAAGAAATATATATTTTATGTTTCTAATCTTCTTTTAATGTGTGATATTGAAAATTATATAGCGTGATCAGTTTAAAAGAGTAACCGTTGGGTTTTCTTATTACCCTTAAATCTGACAGATGTGGCAACTAATGTAACACTAAAGTATAATTGCTTGAACCTTGTTTAAGTGTGAAAGACAATTTCCAACACTGTAGGTCTGTAACACTGTTGTTTTGTGAGGTAAACCAGAAATGGAGACGCACAACATTACTTAATCGTGTGATATTTTATTTTGAAAAAACATCATTTAATTCAAAGTTTTTGCGTTATCACTCTTCACAGCAAACATTCGCCACCATTTTGAATGGAAACATACATGTCGAACCAAGATTTTTGGCTCAATTCGCAACATTGTTGGTGTTATTGACGAGATTTATTCAGTTGTGATTTGTTTTAACTCATCGATGTTATAATAATTCTCTGGAAAACCTTACCTACACGCAAACATTTTCAACATTTGCTGTAAAGAATAATTATGTAAAAAAAAAAGAATTAAATTACTTTTTTTTCAAAAAATAAAATTGTCACAGGAGATTAAGTAACATTGTGCGTCTTCATTTCTGTTTTACTTCATAAATAAAGGTGTAACAGTCAGCAGTGCTGGAAATTGTCTCTCACACTTAAACAAGGTTTAAACAATTATATTTCAGTTTCAGAATAGTTGCCATAACCGTCAGATTTAAGGGTAATAAGAAAAACCAACTTTTAAATTGATCATCCTGTATATATATATATATATATATATATATATATATATATATGTAATATACGTATTGTAGGTTTGGAGGTAATTATAACACATCCGGGTAATTTTGACCAAAATAAAATTCTTTAAATCATAATTAAAAAACTCTTTAAATCGTGAAGTTTTCAAGATTTTAATCTCCCCCCACCCACCTCTGCATTATCTGGCAAACACATTTATTTGATAAGATTTTACCGTGACAGTTCATGTCTACAAAAACAGTCTACAAAGTCCATAGACAAAAACCTGGGACGGAACAAAATAGCACCCTAGTGCTGCTGAAAAAAAAAAAAAAAAAACTTATCATGGCTTTTTTTTTTTTTTTTTTTCTTGTTTTACTCAGAGATCTTTTGCCATTTTATAGAATGACCACAACTGAGGCGGTCATTCTATAAGGTATACGAAAAAAAGGACTACTGATTACGAATTTCGGAGCTGCCACCACAGTGTTCGGAGGATTTTACTTTTGTTTAAGAAAGAAAAACAGATTAAAATATGTATGTTAAAATAAGGGGTACTTTTGAGTTATAGTACTCACCAAAATTAAATCGCTAAACAGTCGAGAAATATCGCTAAGATGGTGGTGGTGAATTCTCACGGAAACATTTGGATTCTCCCATTTCTTAGGGAACAGTCTTACAGTATTAATATATCAAGGATTTCAACGTTATATATTTTTTGAATTTCGAGTGAGATTGTTGTCTTTTTTACGCCATGTTTGGCTCCGATAGTTTGAAAGATCTTTTTCTGCTTTTGAAGGAAAACCAGAATGCAAAATAGTAACGGTAACTTTAAAATCCGAATGTTTTAGAGTTCCGGATAGTTAATGTTTCGTTTGTTTCACATTTAGCATTTTCGTTTTCCGATTCGTAAGTTTCCTATTTCACACAAATTATTCAGTCCAAGAACATTGCATATTACCTTTGGTTTCGTTTAATTCTTGAAGTTAGTAACATGTAGCAACAAACATTTTATTACTGTGGAAACTACAATGTTGAAAATAAAAAATAAAATGTTAATTTATGGATTAAAGTAAGACGGTACAAGCCATTGTTTGAGTCTAAAGCTTTTTAAATGTCACGGACTCTGTCAACAATGCCATATATCGGACATCTGATAAGGGGAAAAGATAATGCGCATGTGCAACTCTTGAGTAATTTCGAAGATTTGTTGACACATATGCCAAGGAAATAAAATGCAAAACAGATACAATAGGATCAAAATCAGAGTGTTTTTAAAGGTTAGTATTTTAATTATAACGCACTCATGTATTTTTATTTTCCGAGTTTTAGGAACTTTATAAACTATTTTAATTTTAGTTTGATTGTGTCATTCAACGACTTACAATAGACGATGAAAAAATGGACAGTGTTCGTATAGTAACTGCATATGGTAATGTTAAAAATCTAATATATAAATACGAAAGTTTATTTATTTATATATTAATTTGTTTGTTTGTCCGGGAACTCCTTTCACACCGTTCGACCGATCGGCTTGAAATTTTGCTCAGCTATGTAAAATGACGTAGAATAGACCGCAGGTAACTTTAAAATTCTGAAAACCCAGTCGTTCCACTATTTTTTTTCGATTTTTTGATAATTTTCACCTTTAGAAAACTTTTCCAATTTCCTATTGTGTAAAATAGTGATCCTGTGACATACCATCTATAAGCTGACGATAGACATAACTGTGAACAAAATGACATATCGGGAATGAAATGAACGTCATTTTGATGCAGTGGAAATCCTAATTGGGTTAACAAACTTTGACAAGAAATTTTACCCCGAGCGAAATAACACAGATGTTGTAGAAAAGGAAAATAACATGAGATTTTTTTCTTCTTTCACTAATTCGTGTTAGATATCGCAATTGAGAATGACGCCATGAGTTTAAAAATAATTTAGAAATCTAATTAGGTTAGAAGGTTGACGTAAAAATTTACTATTACAAAAATTCAAAAAATCTTGTTTAATGCGCGAGCTCCCTTGGTGATTTTTGAGCTCTATGACTTCTCAGTAACCATAATAACGAAAGGAAGCTTGCATTTTTTTTAATTCAAGAGAATTTCAAAAGCGGCCACTTGGTAGAAATTTCTTACTATTCGCCAGTGGCGGACCGAGCAGAACTGGCGCCCGGGGCAACATACTTTTTTGGCGCCCTCCGTCCTACTTTTTTGCGAAGTTTTCTTTGTCTCAGAAACGATTTGACGCCCCTCTGCAAGCAGCGCCCGGGGCAGGGTCCCCGGCTTGCCCACCCATAGATCCGGCACTGCTATTCGCTATCGGTTTGACGAGACGGTCGTCGTATGAATTCCCCAAAATCACTCAAAATGTCGTCAAGTTTTGACTACTTTTGGTGGTCGAATATGCAACATTCCATGAGCAACAAAATGTTATACTCTTATTTTTAAATTATTAATTATCACAGCCCAACTTTTTTATTTGGTCACTGTTTTAATTCTTTAATTAATTTTTGTAAAACTATCTATGTAAGTTTAGTAGTTATCTAGTTGTAATCATAATTGGCGACATTTCAAAACCAACGAAATTTCGTTATGTCGTATAAGGTCATGAAAATTTCTTTAAGGTCACGATTTTATTATTATTATTATTATTATTTTACGCTATTACATTTCGTGGTAGTTTCAATAGAAGGGACTACCTCGACGTATTTTAAATCTATGCTTTTGCTGTTCGAATTCGAGCTGATGACAGATATATTTAATTAATTATGTATATAAACGCTTAATTAAAGAATTTTAACCCAATTATCTCTCTATCTCGCACGCGCTCCAAAAGAACAATAATTTGCCCAAAAGTTAATTTTTAAATCATTAATATTTCATTATGCTTAAGAATTTTTTTAAAGATTTTCAAAGTAGGTAGACTTTTTTTTGTTTGTTTGTTCCCTTTTCTTTTTTATCTTTTCTTTTTTTTTATTCATATCAAAGCTTATGAAAAGTGTAGAGCAAAACTCGCATCCCACTTTTTAAGTTCAAGTACACCCAAAAAAACTGTTATTATTAACTAAAAGTAAAATATATTGCCCCCCTTTTTTTTTTTGATAATCTGTTGCCATCAACTACTAATATTTTGCATTGTGTTTTAAAACTGTGATGTATAAATACGC
>JAWZYV010014893.1:0-142218 GCA_038373885.1 Cheiracanthium punctorium | reverse complement strand
TTTTTTTTGTACACTTTTTTCAAAAATAGAGACTACCAGTCTGCTTCATTTTTTTCCCCTTACAACGATCCAAATGGACTCACACTCAAGAGGAAATAAAGGATGGGAAGACCATGACTGATGAATCCAACCATTTGAACGGGTATGAACATCCATTTTATTATTATTTGGGTGCGTGTGTGGTCATTTTCTCACGTGCTCGAAAAAATAAGTACATTGAAGCTGTTTTAACGATTTTACTTCCTTCTTCGTGTGTCGAAAATTCAAGAGTGTGGTAGGATTTGTATTTAAAATTCCAAATCTTTTTATATGAATAAAAAGCTACACTGGCTTGTATAGGACCGCCAATATGCCTCATTTGAACAAAAAGCATAAAAAATGTCGAGTTTTGTAATCGCAAAAGATCCGAAGTCTATTGATTTACGAAATTATGTACTATTCATGTACGGTCAAAATTCATGCACATTTTCGGAACCTGAGGTAATTATTCAGGTAGATTGAGTAGCTACTAAATCTTCTGTTCAGTTACCGACTGAGTAAGTGGGCGGGGGTACTAAATGTGAGTCAATAGGAATTCATATACATTGAGTACTCAATCACGTGACCAACAGCAAGGGAAGTCGGGGAAAATAGAGGGATAAGTTAACAGTGAAGCTAGTGTAGAAGAATCAGAGCGTTTGTTGTTGTTGGAAGATTTTATAGCACAGATCAGTGGCGGATGAATGGAAGTTTGTCGGGGGGGGCGGTGAGTTAGAAGATTGACATATACAAATACACATGGGCGCCAGCAGCATAGGGCAAGGGGGGCATTGCCCCCTGCCCTTCTGGATTTTTATATGCAGTGCTTTCCCTTGCTTTTTTGCTCTTTCCAACATGGTAACCATACGTTGAGGTAGTCTTTGCCCCCCCTCTGGGAAATATTCTGGGAATAACTCCCTGACTTGTAGACGTTCATCGGGGGTCGATCCAGGATTATTTTCCAGGGTCCCATTTTTATAAAAATCGCTTATTTTAGTGAATTTCAACACTTATTGATGCGAATTTTCATACCAAGCTTTCATAAAAGTCACTCTTTCTAATAAAATAATCGTTAAAACAGATTAAAATGTTCGGTCCAATGCCATTGAAGGCCGTTTCAATCGATTGTCATGAGTGAGGGGGCCACAAACGGACCCCATTTTCGTCTGCATCGTCCCCTGCGTTCACTGACTGAAAAGTTATTAACCCATTTCAGTGATTCATTTGCATGCAAAATTGCGTAAGCATTTAAGCATTGACCAAATTATGTGTTATCATTTTGTATTCTTTTCATTGTGTCGCCGTCTTCTACCTAAATGGCCTCGGGATTGCAAGGACCCGATTATGACCAACAGAGGCCCGGGCATTACGAATTGGGTAGCCCCCCCCCATCTATGAAATTTGTTTTATTTTTCATAAAATTTTGATATAAAAAAGAATATATCAGAACAACATTTGAAATCTGGGGCCCTGGGCCCCAGGCTCGAAATGAGTTCCCAGATCAGAAATGGAATCATTATCATGGAACTGGATCCATCATGATCTGGCGCTCATTTTGCGTGCACGGAATGCCACTCCATAGGGGTTGAGGACAGTTATTTAACCCTTTAACGCGCAGTGTTCCCGCTCTGGGAACACCAGATTCTGACGTTTTGACTGTTGCCAGTCACGAAGAATAGATTGGATGTCTATAAAAATAGTGGCGGGTGACATAGCTCTACGACAATCCTTTTCTTTTTAGCACCTCATTTCCCGTAAAAAAAATTTATCACGATTATTTTTAACAGCACTGACATCTGCTGAAAAATGGAAGAATGCGACAACAGGTGGATAGATTGCCCAATGCTGTAAAAAGGGCAGTCGTTGCCATCGCTTGACTTAACGACCCGCAAGAGGGGGGACGATCGAAACGTTCATCGCGTGCCATAGATCGAGAGACCCTTTTTTGACGGCAGCTGGCTGTGCCGCACAGCCAGCTGCCGTCAAAAGCCGTCTGTTACGGCCAGCTGCCGTAAAAAGGGTCTCTCGATCTGTGGCACGCGATGAACGTTTCGATCGTCCGCCCTCTTGCTGGTCGTTAAGTCAAGCGATGGCAGCGGCTGCCCTTTTTTCAGCATTGGGAAAGGGTTGCGTCTCAAAGGGTTAAGGGTCCATTCGCACTGGCTCGGTATTCTAAAGCGGATGAATGTTGCAGGGTCGAAATAGGGATGGGATTGGAATGACCCTTCGGCATCCACCGACCAAGCTAACCCGTGGAACCACGCCCCACGCGCTATGGGGAAACTTTTCTCTCCAGCCCAGTGAGACACTGAAGAATACATTGAATGGCCACTGTAGCTCATGACAACGCACTCGCATGAGCGGAGGCCTTCCTTTTGAACCCATTCAGGACGACAGGAGAGAGGTGTGTATGAAATGATTAGAAAATGAAGTAGACTTTTTTTAAAGGTGTGAGGTTATGGGTGGAGCCAGGATTGGCACTGAGGGGAGGGGGTGAAGGAGCAGGACCCAAGTGGACCTGGTTGAATGGCCCAGGGCTACAGTTGGCTATCATCGGGCCCCGTGACTGGCTTCATTGGAAGGGGGGGGGTATTTCTATCTCCCCTTGGCTACGGCCCTGTGTCAAGGGAAGGGACACTACCTCATGACTGCCCATATATAGATAGTTTTTAATAGAGGGGCGAATTCCAACTTCTTATAATAACCATGACATGTGTTGCAGAATACTCTGCTTGTTCCGTCGTGTAAAGTCCAGTAGGTGTAAAAGTCACTGGTCAGGATGGAAAACGAATTTTATGGCTTCTAGAACTCCGTCGAACCATCCGCTGTACAATATTCACAGCACAATGAAAGAGTCATGTGCTTTTAACAGGCCGCTTAGGTCAGAAGCTCTCACAAAGGCTGTATTTCTCACACAAAATAGAGCACTTCCACAGGCAAACATTCCGTGAAAATAGACGAGAGATCGCAACCAACACCTCGAGACTCAGTCATCAGAATGGACACACAGCACTTTAAAATCAGCTTCGAAAAAGCAAGGCGAAACACTGCTTCTAAGCACTATCCATTCGCAGATCAAAGCGAGCGTCATCCCTCAGACAGCTCGATTCCTACTACGGGAGCTCCACTCGCACCGAACTGGGGCCTCCGACAGCTTGTACTTACAGTCGACGCAGAAGTTACAAGAAGTTTCCAGAAAAGTCTATTTCTCGAAGATTCCACATAAAGCACGAATTTGGATGACATCATAGAAGATAAATGTTAGGTTATCGTGATTTGAATGCAGCAAAGCAACTTTACAAGCCCATGGGAAAAATTGCGCGATGACCTTAATGTCGCCAAGCTTGGCGACTTTGGGCGAAACATCGCGAAATTGGGCGCCCAAAATAGGCCCCCAAAAGTGAAGTGACCGAAGGCCTAGGACCCCTATTTCTCGAGATTTCTAGAACCGGCATAGGGAAACCGAAACCTCTGTATCTCCGGTTCTAGTGGACCGATTTGGATGCAACGAAAAGCAAAATTGAACTATTGGAAGCGTAGAACACAAATTTTGAACTATTTGAAGCCCCAGAACAGGGGGTTGCCCCGAAAATTCGTAACATAGGAGTTCAAGCATAAAATCTTGCACGACTTTTTGAAGCACACTCACAGTGACTTCAGACACTTACAAACACACCCGTCCAAGCGCTTCAAACCATTCCTCGACTGTACAATGGCTGTGCGAGGGGGCGGTTTTGGGGGTCAGAACAACCCCCTCCCTTTTTCAAAACGGGCCTTATTCTTGGCCCATGAGAACCGGGCCCACACAATAGGAAGGGCTTTATGTCATTCCTATTCTAATTTTGAGTTAGAAATTTTAAGAGATTATTTTATGCATAACTTCTCCTTTTACAGTTGTAAATAGGAAACGGAACAGAAATCGTTTTTGTGCAGCAGAAATATCCGATGATAAAGACAGATTCTTAACAATAGATTAGGGGACTCCGTGGCAACCCATGATAGCGGGGACTCCTCTTTTTCCAAGCTTAACCCATGTTAACCCTTTAACGCGCAGTGTTCCCGCCCTGGGAACACCCAACTCGGACGTTTTGACTGTTGCCAGTCACGAAGAATAGATCTGATATCTATAAAAATAGTGGCGGGTGACAGAGCTCCACGAAAATCCTTTACTTTTGAGCACGTCCTTTCCCGTCCAAAAAGGGTCACGATTCTTTTGAACAGCACTGGCATCTGCTGGAAAATGGAAGAATGCGAGAACAGCTGGATAGATGGCCCCATGCTGAAAAAAGGGCAGCCGTTGCGATCGCTCGACTGAACGACCCGCAAGAGGGCGGACGATCGAAACGTTCATCGCGTGCCACAGATCGAGAGACCCCTTTTTGACGACAGCTGGCTGTGCGGCACAGCCGGCAGCAGTATGCTTCCTTTTTTCTTTTTTTTGTTTGTTTTCACTCGTTTTCTTAGATCAATGAGCTATTACTTTTTTTTCTTTAAATTTTTTCATGAGTTCCAAATCTTATAAATAAAAATGAAATTCTGTTTGTTTGTTTGTTTGTTTGTTTGTGGATTTGATTCGTATACAAATCCACAAAAATGGACCTATCGGCCTGAAATTTAGCACAGATATGTAAAGTAATATAGGATAAATCGTAGTCCACTTTAAAACTTTGAAAGTCCACCCGTTCCCGGAATTTAAGAGATTTTTTGTGCTCTCCACGCAAAAAGCTTTCCGTAATTGTAACCCCTGTAGTGAAAAAAGTGTGAAATAAGGATCGTGGTTGCCATGTGTGGCGATTTTGCCGAATAAAATGTTTTAAATTCTCAAAGTAAAAATAAAAGAATGATAATGATTTTTTTTTGTTAGTATATATTCGTAAAGTTATTTTTTTAAAATTATAATATCGTGTGCATGGGAAATCAGAGCAGGAATGAAATGTTTTATACGCAAAACAATAAGAATTGAAGATTTCCGAGGCTAATGTGTAAAATTTTTTAGTTTGGCGAAAAAATAAAGTGGCTGAAATATCGATTTTAAGTAAGTGAGTTCTAGCGGTTTGCACAGTTTTCGGCTTGGCGCAATTTATTGAGAGCTTAAGGTAATAGATTTTTGAAAACAAGTGCAAAGGTTTTATTAGAATACAGCGTTAAATTTTAATGATCCGTGAAGAAATAATGCAGTTATTAAGGGATTTCAAGCGATCTAACTTCAGAATTCTCGCCAATTGAGTACATTGATTTAAGGGTTATACCTCACACAGCATTCCGCCAAATGCGCCAAACTGTCAAATACCGTTTCCCCACCTCCCAATGCAATTCTCCGACCCTTCGCAGAAAGCTGCTTGGACAAAAAAAAAACCTTTATAGATGGTCCCTCATGCTGGAGGAGGAAGGGGGGCAAGGAAGGGAAGTGAGGGTCAATTCTGGGGTCAAGGTGACGGTTGACCAGAAGCACTGGAAAAAAGACTCATTGTCTGCTTTGTACGTGTTTCGCTTTCCCAAGAAAATATCCCATTTCTTTTACTTCTCTTTCTGGAGATTCCAATTTGTTTCAAAATGAGATTCCGTTTGCTACAAATAGAGCTTTGCGTCGAAGTCAAATAAATATTAGTTTATCAAACATTCATAAGACTTTAAAAAATAAAACCCTCATATATATATTCTTTCTTTCTTTCTTTCACTCATTCCATTCCATAATGTTGTAATGATATAAAATTATTTTCGCAAGTAAATTCATTTACATGTTTTTCTAGGAGTAATTACTCAAATAAATTAATCTAACTTGTATTTTAAAATAATATCAATCGAATTAGTGAAAAGGATTCGGTTGAAATTTATTAGGTTTTACTGTATAATAATAAAATTTATTCTTAAACGGAAATAAATGGTCTTCCATTGACGCAGTTTTCCATTAAACAAAAGTTATATCCAGTGTTGCATACAGGGAAAGGGCTAAGACGTTTGAGCGCCCCTCCTCCCCCTTTCCAAAGACATTTCTAAAGGGTAGCATTTTACTTTAATGTGCATTTTGCATAGGGAAAATAACCTTTTATTCTAAATTCACCCCTCCCAAAACAAATTACAATACTTTAAAGTGATATTTTGTTTTATTGCATATCGTGTTTAGGTCACAAAAGTTTTTTTTCTTTTTTTTTTAAATTAGTCCCTTCTAAAAAAATTTCTGAATCCTCAACTGTTTATATCCTAGAGTAAGTATTCAGAGGACCAAGAAATATTTGATAAAAGAACAAGTTTCCGCGTAGTTAAAGATCCGCTTTAGACAGGCTTGAGCTTTTACTATGCATTATAAGCGTTATAACTTTAGTAAATTTCAGAATCTTCAAAAAAGAAGAAAAAAAAACTCTTTTTAAAATGTTTTTAGTAACGGTCTCTTGAAAAACGTTATAGTTTATAAACAATGGTCCTCAATATTAATATTTCGTAGTGATAGAACTTGTAGGCTTGAAAAAAAAAAAAAAAAATCGAACTCCATAGGCTAATTTTACAGTATGAACTTTAAAAAGTAAACACCGACAATAAAACTACTTTTTTTTTTAGTTTAGTTTAATCCCCGGTCAGTTTTTAATGACTTAAATCACCTCATATATAATTTTTCTCACATTCTTGCTTTATTCACTTTCACAGTAACATGACAAGTAAAGATAAATTTTTGATTAAAAAAACTAATCTTTAAATGTATTTTTATTTTTCTAATATTATTTCGGCTTAGCTGAAAAGTAAATTTGAAAATTATTTTATTTTTAGTGATGTGTATCACTAAACGATTTTTAAATATTTTATGCATTTTATTTTATTAATTTTAATATATTTTAAATGCTTCCAGATAAGTCATCATTATATTTTTTATCCGTTTTTTTTTTTTTTTTTTTTTTTTTTTTTTTTTGCATAACTCCCCTCACACACACACACACCCGCGAAGAAAAAAAAAATTAGTGGATCTCACCATTGATGTGTTAAAAATTACAAATTAATAGAGTTAAAAAAAACCTCTCCTGAACTATAGTTTTGTTATAATTATTTCTACTGACATCAAAATACAATTTTGCACACCGTATCTAGTTAGTAGTATAAACCTTTTGTATGCAAATAAAATAATTTTGTCCCGAATGAATGATTTTGGAAGCATTGTGAAATTGCTTTCAGGAATAAAGCTGTACAGTTATCTTATTCACATGCATTAACAATAATTGTTTTTTTTTTGCACAACCTCTTTCAGCTTGTGGGCCGTAGTAATTCAAATGTTATGTGTCTAAGGTCAAGTAGTGCGCCCTTTTAGCTAATATAGTTTTAAAAACAAAATATTAAAGACTACTTGATGGATGTAATGACAAAATTCCAAATTTTTAATTACAATTTTCTCTTAATTTTGCAAATTAAGTTCTTGAAAATCTGGTGGCACACATAGGCAAGGCAATTGTGTAATCCCATAGTACTGTGATTGTTTGTGTCATGTTTGCAACAAGCTCGGTTGATGATAACTAAATTAAACATTTAGATTAGATGAATGAATTTTTTTAACAGTAGGTATGCTACATTGTTTACAAAAAAAGAAAAATTGTTCACCGAACTCAATTTTTTTGTAGTTATGACCAATCGAGTTTATTGTGGGCATGACAATACTGTGGAATCTCACAAATAGCAAATAAAAATTCTTGATAATATGATGGGACCAGGGGCATAGCCAGAAATTTTTCATGGGGGGGGGGTTACGACTACTACAACTCATATATATGTATACATGTGTGTAATATTGTAGTGAAGAATATACATTTTGTATGGGTAAAATTTCTCATGGGGGGGTTATGACCCCCCTAAACCCTAACCTTGGCTACGCCCCTGGATGGCACATATTCATAAAAGTCTATTAATTATAATTGAAATTTTCTGCTGCCATATTTATGGCCATTAAAAACAAATCTGAAAGAATTACATTTTCACAATTAATTCCTTTTCCTAAAAATTGAATTGATGGATTCTGTTGTGTTTTTCAGCATGCAACTGGATTGGCAGATGAATGGAAAAGGGTGTCATGAGCTAGTAATAGCCCGTAGGGCGTAGGTTGTGCATCCCTGATTTAAATCAAATTATTTAAATCAAGATTAAAATCACCGATTTAAATCTGCTGATGTAAATCATTGACACCCTATTTAAAAACGAATGGAAAGTTGTATGGTTTCTTACAAGTACCACTTTAAAGCACTGTCATCTTTCGGGATTTCCTAATTTTTTAAAGAAAGGGTTGCTAATAGAAATTAAACATTTTAATTAACACGTATTATCTTAAAAAGAAAGGCATGCTTGGCCATGAGGGGCGTAGAAGGGAGCGTTATATGCCCACTCCGACCCAAGCCACTGTTACTGTGAAATTCTTGGGTTATTTAAGTATCATGTACATACAGTGCACACTGTATGTATCATGTACATACAGTGCACACTGTAAGTATCATGTACATACAGTGCGAAATAACCGGTTATAACGGACCAGGGATCTAACGTACTATTGGTTATAACGTATCTAGAAGCTAGGTCCCGATTGAAGTCCTATATTTATATTGTTTAACTTCGGTTAAAACATACTTAACAAAAGTACGTACTTCGGCTATAACGTACATTTTATACCAAAGCCAAAAATAAAATCTTGCTTTTCTTAAGCATTTTATTTCCTTTTTCTCGGAAATTTCAGTACGTTCACAAACACTCGTTGTCAGTTTTAGAATCTCTAGCGAGATGAATTGTGTATGAATGAAGGGAGCGATCTTTTATCTCTTTCCCCTGCTAGGCAAGGCTAAGAACAAGACCATGTTTTCTCTTTGTTATTCATCAATATAAATGCCTTCTGAAAAGCCCTACTATAATGATCCTGATGATAGTGAAGTACCAAGCATACCCCACGCATTACATGCTGCTAAAACATTATTACGATTTTTTGAATGCCGAAGTGATGATGCGGAGACTCTACAAAAGTCTATTATGGATATCAAAAACGGTATCTTTAAAGTAGCATCTGCTGATTTAAAACAAAAGAAAATTAGAGATTATTTATCTCAATAAAAAATGTTCTGTTTTTATTTAATTTAAATTAAAAAATAATCACACCTGTTTAAAACACACATTACAGTGAAATTATGAGCCCACTTTCTTTTTTTGTGTAATATTGAATCTTACTGCCGGTATTGCTTATAACGTACTTCGGCTACAAAGTACTACTTTTTGAGGTCCCGTGAGAGTACGTTATAACCGGTGTCTACTGTACTAAAATGCTTGACATCCTGTTTTGAGGTTATGTAATATTGTATCATATTCACTCTGATTTGTAATCAGTTATGGCTTGTTATTACTGGTTTTCTTTTCATAAGTGCAGGAATTTATTTTGAATCATGGTAATTTATCTTGTTAACTCTTTGGTTTTAAATAATAATTCTTAGAATGAATGATTTATAAGTATATATATTTACATAAAACTATTTTTATTTCTGAAAGTATTTAATTTAAATATTACTTCTTTTATTTTAGACATGCTTTTTTTTCAGAATTAAATTATGGTATTAATAAGTCAGTTTAGAAAAACTTCCTTAAAAGAACTTTTTACATCAAATGTTAGTATAAGTGTAATGTTTCTAAACAAATTTTCATTTACAAATGCTAAAAAAAAACCTTTTTTAGAGGAAACTGGCTAAAAATTATTTGAAACTCATTTCTTAAGATGTAAAATATCGGCTATATATAACTGTATTTAAAATTAATTTTTAATTAGTTTTGTTGTAATAGTTTTAATAATTATATTTTTACCATTATTAGTATTGCAAAGATTATTCCCCTTCACCAACTTTGATTAAATATACGCACCGGAAAAAAAGCGCATAATTTGAATGGTTTCATTTTTGGGGCGTGAAATGAAAAAATGTGAGAAACAAGTGGGCGTCCAAAAGGGCGTAAAGAGAGGTACATTAGTGTATTTTGTATTCATCTCTATTGAAAATTGCCATTCAGATAACTTTTCCAGTAGCCCCATGGCCGTCCGAAACGCCTCAACGCCCTTTAGCTTTTGATAAAGTTTTTTTTATTTTTATTTTTACATAGAAAAGAAATTACTACACATCTGCACTTTTACTGCAAAACAAATTTGAGCCCAGTAGTCAAGTGAATGCCTTCACCTCCCTCTTCTACAAATTTGAACCCAGTATTTAACTGAAGGCTAAGTGAAAATACAAGTGTTTCTATAAGGGGGGCACTCAGAGTGTGAAGCATGTTAGTGTAAAAATGCTACTAAAAAAGAAAAAAGGAATTCAAATACTTAAAAAAAAATCCACTCCACCAAAAAGCGCACTTTCGAATGCCCACTCCTTTCTTACATTTTTTATTTCAAGTGCCCCCCCTCACACACACACTCATCCAAAAAATTAAACCCCTTCAATATTATGCGGGTTTTTTTACGCTTTCTTCAGTCCACCGAATTGATGTAGTGCCACCATGTATAATTGAGTAATTTTGCTTCAAGGCTTTATTTTTTATGCAAAATTTAAGATAAGCCCATCAACAATTTTGCATTAGAAACATTTATTTCTAAAAAGAAAATGTTTACAGCATCCTTTTCAAGCAGTCATAAGATTGTAAACAAGCAAAAACTAATGCACATATGAACAAACGCTACCTATGAGAAAACGCTAGAAATAAATTTCTTTTGTTTTGTGAAAGACGATGAGGTCATTCAATGAAATAACTGAGTAAATTCGTTTTGTAGCGATTTTTTCCTTTAACAGATTACATGAAGAAATAAAATCTGTATTAAACTGGGGCTTAGTCGAAGCAGAGTGGAGTACGGCTCGGTTTTATATATGTCTTAGTGAGTTTTGTATTTCTTTGGCATAATTAACGTTTAATTTTTTTTACAAAGTTTTTCATTAGTTTTACTTTTTCTCATTAATACTTCCTAAAATCATGGACACCCATACCATTTGGTGGCAAGGGGGGGGGGGCTGCTCATCTCCAGATTTGATTTCAAATACTATTTTAGTACAAAGAAATTGAGTATGCTATAAAAATGTTCAGTCTACCGACAGGGATCGAGATCATCTTGCATCATTATATGTACGTTGAAGCCTCAAATGAATTAGATTTGAAAATTTTTTTCCTCATGTATCATTTGAAATTCCTTGCACTTGTAAGTTTTTCATGCGTTTTATTTAACTAAATTGCAAATTTTAAATGCTCTTAAATAATAGTTACCATACTCTTTTTTAATATATATTTGGCCCCTCACCCCTAAAATACTAACTATTTATTTTGTCATCAAAACGCAACATAATTTAACATGGCGAAATATTCACATAAATAAGACATGATATCAGGCCGACAGGATTTTCGGGCCCCAGGGCAGCCATTTGCGAAGGGAGACCCCCCCCCCCCCGCCTCTCAAAAAAAATTTATCCAGAAGAAATTTTTAAACACTTTACAGCTAGTGCAATTTGAATTTACCGTAGGCCATACACTGTAAAAGCACTTATTTTCGCACTGTAAAAGCATCTTATTTTCGCGAATTTTTTATACGTTGAACCGAAAGCTAAAACATCATGAAAATACCTAAACATAGAACCCTTTTTGCATAAGGCATTTTAAGAAATTCCCGTTTTTTCGGAAAGTTCGTACTCCCCCTCCCCATTTTGAACAGCTGCAAAGAAGCTGATATAAATGTAAGTGAATGAGCTGCATTCTATTAGTTGTATTACTGTTTTGCATTCGTGAAATAGTTCTGTAGTATTCAACAAATCGTTTTAAGAACGAAAGTTGTCAAGAGAGAGTTTGTAGCTGTAGTACCATCTTGAATCTATCAGACAACCAAACAAATATACGGCCCTACATTTCTAACGAACACATTTGCTATGTTTATGGAGCATGTATTCGATCTTCTGTCCAAATCTTAAGTATGGGGGTCAAATGAATGTTAAACGAGTAAAATCACTAAAGTTAAATTAGATATAAATCTGATATTGTTGAAACTCATCTAAATAATACAATAATTTTGCAAGCATGCATTTTGTGTGTGTGTGTTTGGGGGGGGGGGTAACACTCGAAATATGCATATGAACTTAATATTCATCAAAACTATAGTGCTGACCTAAGTCTAATTAAGAATAACGGGGGTCCTAGGCTTACTATTTTTTTTAGGAGATTCTATATAGTTTAACCATGGAAAAAATATTTGTTCCTGTTTAAAATATTTTATGTAGTATTTGAGTCGTATAAAAGAATGCTCTTCGCAGACTATTTTTTATAGCATTTTAACTCTTTTGCAGGGACAAATATAATAATTGTCATAAATTGGGCTCTTAGGACAGATTAATATATATATATATATATATATATATATATATATATATATATATATATATATATATATATATATATATATATACAGAGTAAGGCACCGTTTATTTTTTTCTCATTTATACGTCATTTTCATGAAGTCCCGATTCATTCCTATTTATTTTAATGCAAAAATGCTTCGTGTATACGACGCACAATATCGGTTATACGCAGTTTTAAATTTTCCTTAGTTTCGAAAATTTTGTCTCTGTGTTTATGTTACTCTTTAGGGAGAAATTGTGGAGAGTTGTACATTTAACAACCTTCTTGTAAAGACGCAGTTGACTTTTTAAAAATGTTTACAACTCACTTTGCCTATCAGAAAACGTTGGGAAAAGACTTTTCATGAACTTAATTCAATCCGTAATGCTGTAACTAATAATTAATGACAATCAGCAAATCGGGCGACTATGGATGGTTCATTAAATTCAATGTCTGTGCAAACAAAAATTACATCATGGTATTCAATGTATATTACATGAATCTTAAATGTATGCAGTATTAGGTATTGCCCAATAAATGTAGGATTTGTTTCACTTTCAAGAGAATTTTTTATTTTACTTTATTTTTTAACTTAGTTTTTACCCGAAAACACAATATCGAACATGAACAAATTTACTATTACCTTAAAAAACATACAATTATTATATTTACATAAATTTGCATTAGCAGCGTTGTTAAACATGTAATAATAAAAGTTGTTTATTAATATTTCATTTATACGTCGTTTTAGATTGGCGAATCCCGACTGGTCATTAAAAGCCTTGAATACTCCAAACAGCTTCCCAAAAACATGTCTTTGTCCGGCCAAGGACTTGCTTTTGTGTTTCCCCCCTTTCAGAAACCCCGGACGTGAGAATTGACTATGTACGTAATAAGGGACCATATCTAAGGTTCAGGTCTGAAATTCTTCTAGATTTCGGTACCGTACGGAGGCAATCAATCATTTTAATGGTTCTTCTTCCCTTGCATTGTATTCTCCCCTTTAGGATTACTGGGATGCTGTGTGAGGGAACACCGATTTAAGTTGGGGGAATTCCGCCAAATTTCAGAAAATTGAAATCTTCTCATTTAGTATATCCGAGTAACGATGAATAAAACACATTATAGTTGATAATTTTAAAAAATTCGGCTGTATTAAGGGATTCCACTTTTCAAATAAATGCGTGCTTTACCATTTCCCATATTGATTGCTGCTAAGTCAATGTTTCGAATGATTCCCTGAAAAAACTCTTGCAAAATGGCGTATGTTGGCACTTTGGCGAGGCTTAGATTTGAAACTGGATTTTATTTGAGACTGGCATATATAATAACACTGGTTATAGATAAAAATGAATGTTGGTATGTGTTTATGAGGTTGAAAAACTCCAGCACCGTTGAGCACCGTTGCACCATGAAATTTGGCTCACCTAAATCTTTTATGATGGAGAAGGTTTTTATGCTATCCGTTTTCCTTAACTTGCCACTTGGTGCCGCAGCACAACGTCGAACTGTATTCCGTTTAGCCGTTTGCTATGCGAATATCGTCCAACGGATTTCGATGAAATTTGGTACACGCGAATATTAGAACACGGAGAATATTTTTCACTATCCGTTTTGCTGTAACTTGCCGCTAAATGGCGCTGCAACGCATCAACTTCTATACCGTTCGACTGATCGGCATAAAATTTCTTATACTTACACATTTGAGCACGAAGAATATATTCTAACTGCGTTCCTTTTGATGTTACTCACCACTAGATGACACTGCAATGCATTATTATTTTAACTCGCCACTAGATGACGCTGCAGCAGGCCAAATTCTTGACCATTCAAACGGTCGCTATGAAAATCAGTATACATAGCTATTTGAACAATGAGAATATTTTGGCGTTATCCATTTTGCTATAACTCGCCACTTGACGGCGCTGTAGCAAATCATTACTTTAATTAACCACTAGAGGGCCCTGCAGTGTATCACTTCTTGACTGTGCAAATGATCGTTATGAAAATTGGTATACATAGATATTTGAACACGGTCGCTATGAAAATCAGTATACATAGCTATTTGAACAATGAGAATATTTTGGCGTTATCCATTTTCCTATAACTCGCCACTTGACGGCGCTGTAGCAAATCATTACTTTAATTAACCACTAGATGGCCCTGCAGTGTTGTGCAGTAGTCTTGACTGTGCAAATGATCGCTATGAAAATAGGTATACATAGATATTTGAACACGGGGAAGAGTTTGGCGCTATCCATTTTCCTATAACTTACCACTGGATGTCGCGTCAACACATGAACTTCAGGACTGTCCAGCCGATAGTCATGAAAATTCGAATACATCGATATCTGAATGCGAAGAATATTTTCGCCGTATCCGTTTTGCTAAAACTTGCCACTAGATTGCGCTACGCCGCATGGCCTTCTGCACCGTACAAACGATTGCCTTGCAATTCGGTATGCATGATTATTGGACACAATATAACGCGATATCCATTTTGCTATATCTGTTTATTACAATGAATAGTAATCACCACAAATCGTAATATCAAAAAGTCCATTCATTACCGTGCGAAGAACGGGTACTTCAGCTAGTCATTTAATCCAAAAATCAGAAATCCTTTTGGGATCCTTTTCATGAATGGAGTACCCGTTTGACTGCCATTCGAGTCATACAAATAACAATGTTCGTGAATGTTCTCCTTCAAGATTTCCATAAATATCTTAAAAGATCCGTTCTTGAAAGAAAGGCATCTCCATTCCACTGTTAGAAAATCAATGTAACCCATTTCCTTACTTTATCAAAATTAGGAGGGGGGGGTGACATTTTCTTAGCAGTCAGCAGTACTACAGCTAGTACACTATTCTCATAAGCAGGTCAATTTATGGTGGAAAAAAAGGTAACCGAAGTCTTACAAAGATGGAAAAAATAGTGTTTTTGTACAATCATTTCTAACAGTAATAATTGACTCAAAAAAGATAGAAGTACTTAATTTTTCCCCCTTTTTCTATACATGATAAAAATACATTCTAAAATGTATTGAAAGCAAAATATTTTCACAAAACTTTTTTTTTCGCATTTTTTATTATTGCAGTTTTTAGAATTCAGTCATTTATTATGTTTATTTGTGTTATTTCTGTACATAATTTTACGCCGGACATTTGTAATAGGATCCGGCGTACTGCCCATGATCCGGCGTATTGGCCGGATGCAGTCTGTTTGCCGGATATCCGTTGCATCCATAGTCTCAATGTACCTTGAAAAGTACCTTTTTTGGAGCTCACTACTTTTTCAGTTCAAGTTTTTATTTATTTTATACTAACAGCCATCCAGAATAACGACTAACCCAAACACTTATGGACTACGTCGGACTTTTTCTCACTTCCTGTTGAGCTGGCATGAGCTTTGACACCTCAACACCTCAACTTGGTGCAACAACAGCTAAAGAAATTTATCCTGTGGACACGTTTGGAAGATAGGAACTTTTCAAATGTGTTTGCCCGATGGCGTGGAAAGTGGGGGGGGGGGGGTTAGGTTATTAATAAAATGTATAACGTCGCACAAGCTTTACAGTTTTTCATAATGAATCGCCAAGTTTGCTGCCAAAACGCGACAATTTATAATAAACGGGGAGTATACTTCGAAAATGCCTGGCGAAGATTATAAAATAGTTTTAATAGGTGATTTTAATATAGATTTCAATTCCGAAGAAGTGTTTTATGGAACAGAGAAGACAAATGCGGCACACTCATAGATTACGGTACACTTTCCAAATGGTATTTATAAAGGTGTGTGCTTTGTGGAACAAGGAATTGAAACACGGCACACTCATGGATTAGGATGCCCATTCCAATCAGCATTTAAAATGGTAGAGGATAGTTGAAATAGGATTGGAGAAGGTTGTAAAATAGTTTTAGTAGGTGATTTTAAGATAGATTTTGGTACCGAAAATGCGTTTTATTGAACAAGAAAGGCGGACACGGCCACACTCATGGATTAGGATGCCTATTCCAAACAGTACTTAAAAGGGTGAAGTACAGTTGAAATAGGCCTGGCGGAGACTGTAAAACAGTTTTAGTAGGCGATTTTAATATAGATTTCGATTTCAAAGATGTGTTATATGAAACAATAAAGAGTTGATTCCTGTTTTAACGCCCCCACTCTTGCCAACCAAAAAAAAAAAAATCGCCGCACTCAGGCGAGCTTTGCAGTCATGGGTCTCTAGGAGTGATGCACACGTTTCAACGCTCCCAAAAGCGCTCGATGAAAACTCGAATGAACAAATGAGCGATCAACGCACCCGTTAAGGAATTTGAAGACACTTCATTATTAAAACTACATTCATTGCCAACCCAAAATAAATAAATAAGTAATGGAATGCTGTATTTACAGGTTGTTCCAAATCGCCATTTTAATTCTAAATTACGATTGCCACATCAATACACAAAATCGTCTGCATATGTTTAATGATCGCCACCTTGGCGAGAGTTGGCAGTCCCCCCCCCCCCATTTTCCATACGAGTATCCCAATCCGAGAAAATGTGTAGTGTTGGGATTCATCTAACTTCGAATACAATTTGTATTTTCAGTACGGTCAAACCTGGTCAGTACTTCATTCTGGGAGATACTTGAAAATGAATGGCTAAGCGGAGTTTTCATTGAATGCCAAAGGAAATTCTAACTGTTGATCTATTAAGTGTGCCTACAATTAGCTCGCCTATTTTATACAAATGTGTAGAATAAGAATTTAAATCTATAAAATTAGATGACAAATTAAAGAAATTTTATGTAAATACTGCATATGCAGTACTTGTCATTGAACTGTCCTGTGTTTTCATCTGCGATCGTGCGGAAGTCGAGACGAAGAAAAAGTCCTCGATGAATTCCTACAATGGGTCGATAAGGCACAACCCTCTTTGAAAGGTTAAATGCTGGGAGTGGTGCTCAACAAAAATGAGTTGCTTTTGGTAGATAACCTTTGACAAAAAAAAATTGGGACGGAGTTTGTCAATGACACTCTTAAAGTGACGTCTTAAACGGATCGGTCGAAGAAATAACGACGCAGTCAGCGGAGTACACTGTGTGAAAAGGTCGCAATAAAAAAGGTGTACGGACCTCCGAAAGAGGATGTCCTATGCGGAGTGACCTCTTATCCAAGCGACTCTTACTAGCGAGGTTCGACTGCATCGTGAAAATGAGATCCGTTGAAATATAGTTTGTATTATTTTTAAAAGTGCATTTTTTCAAAATACTTTTGATTTTTATTAAGTGAAAATACAAAATGAAAATGGAGAGTAACAAACTCTTAATGGACTTTTTAATTCTTTATGTTCAAGTGAGTCATAATATGTTTCAATTTCTCACGAGCCAGAGCCCGGGCTCGGGTTGAGCCCGTCTCTACTCTAAGGAATAAATATTAATCTTAAGACAGTCAATGAGCGATATCGCCAAAATATTCACTTACCCCACTGATGGTACGACAGCAAGTATCCAGTAGTCACAAGCAGGCTGATCGATAAAATCCTGGAACTGGACATACTCAAGAAAGTCATGATGCCCCTGAAAAAATATAAACATAATAATTTATATGTTCAAGAAAGTTATATAAAAATTCGTTTGTTCAGAAACAAAATGGACTGTGCTGTCAGAGAGAAACGAATATACTTACAGGCAGAGGCGCTGACTTTTTTTTTTTTTTGTAGGTACACTAAACCAGCGGTTCCCAACCTCATAATAGTGTGCTCCACCCCCCCCCCAACAAAGGATAACTTACGATGTCACCCGCCCCTCACATTCCACAGCATACATATAGTTTGTTTATTCTTCAAGAATGAACTTAATAATGTTGTCGGTAAAGTTTCAATAAACATTTTAAGTTGAAGTATATGCTCTGGATTCAATATGATTTCTTAATCATGCTTTATCACTTGCTCTTAGCTCTTTTTTTTTCCGACCGAGGACTCCTTGAAAACGCACAAGGGGGCGCGTCCCACCGGTCGGTCACCGCTGCTCTAGACATGGGCGCCCATAGGAATTTTTCTAGGGGGGGGGGGGCAAACTTCAAAAAAATTTTCTAGGGGTGGGCAAATTTCAAACTTTTAACAAATTTAGTACTGTTTTTGCGATTTTTTTACATCATGAGACAGTAACCTAAATCTCTAGGGGGGGAAAGTGCCCTACCTTGCCCCCTCTATGGGCGCCCATGGCTCTAGACAGGTTATTTTTTAGTGGGGGAGGGGAGGAACGATTGAACACTTATATCAAGAAAAATTCCTGCAGTGGATATTGACTCAAGTTCTTTGATTCATTTAATCTCAGTTTAGAATCATAAAGCAGATCAGTATCGGTAAATACTTTCCCCTATTGTAATCAAGTTCTATCTAAAGTACAAGTTCTATCTAAACATGATCGAAAAGTAGTGGTATTTTATTTTAAAATTAATACAAACACTGCGTACCCATCCATTTTTTTTTTTTTTTTTTAACTTTGGCTCAAAGCACCCATAAAGATAAACCAAAATGGAATGAATTTCGTATTTTAAACAGAGGATTTTTTTTTTAAATTCACAATTCCTTTTGCCATCCTGAATTGATTTTATTCAAGTGTATGCTGTGATAAGCAGTCATAAAATACAGGGGGGTCCATTTAAAAGAGTAGCCGACTTTTTAACCGATCGAGAAACCTGACAAACAGGGTACTCGATGGGTTTCTCTTAATACCCTTACACCTGACGGATGTGGCAATCAGGACCCTTGCCAAAGGGGGGAAGGGAGAGGCTCCTACCCCAACACTCGCAAAATTCTATTACGGCAAAATAAGATACCTAGTTGGAAAACTTGGTAAAGTAATTTTGGTACTTATGTATTATACCGTCGACCTGCCAAGCGAAGAGATGACTCGTCAGGGGGTTTGTACTCTGCAGTTCCGTTACTATTGCAGACGCGATAATGCGCATCAAAATACCGCATGTTCTGCTATGGATAAAATGAATCGTGTTTCTTTTAAAATTTATAAATTTTTATGTGTGCGGTTGATTTTTAAAATTGATTTATGAACTAAGAGTTGTGAACTTAACGAAATCTAAGCGTTTAACAAAACATTAATGAGAATAAAATGAAAAGGGTGTTATTAACTGCGGAGTTTGTTTTAAACGGAGCTGTTATGTTTAGGCCTAAACATAAACCTATTTAATAAATACTTAAATTCCGTCAAGACATATAAAACATTTTTTTTTAAATACACACACAAACATTTTAAAATAAATACAACACAAACGCACTTCATCCAATGGCGCAAATAAAAAAGGTAGTATCTATTGGTTCTTGTTTTATGAGGTGGTATGTAAATATTTGACCAGAAGTATGTTAAGGTAACCCGGCGAAAATGTCGACGGTATAATACCCAAGTACCGAAATTTTGATGAAAACTATAATTTACTTTTTGTTTCCTGTACACTTGGCAAAATTAAGCAAACCCAGTCGTCAAAAGTAAGAAGTTGGTAATATAGTTCAGAGTTTCTTAAACTGTGGGTGGCGACCCCTAATTTTGGTCGCGAGACCAGCTATGGGGGTCACCAAAAACTTTAGCAATTTCATATTTCTTTAACTTATTGCAATAATTTTTCGACATTTTCGTCTTTTACCACCCTAAAATCAAAGCGTCGATCCAATGTAAAGAATATGGAAGAAGTGCTTAGTCCTGCAGTGTCGACTATTTTACCAAGATTTGAAAACATAATTTTAAAAAATCTGGAGTGACTACATCTGACTTTCCGAACACTTACGATTAAGATCATTAAAGCATTTAAATAAATTTTAATCGATGAATAATTCGGCAAAAATTCTTAGTTTTTTTCTAAATTAGAGCTCAATCGAATGTACCGTTTAAACGCTAGCGCACTTTCAAGAATTTTCTCCCATAGGCCGTAATGTAAAAGGAATCTTTGTCGTAGCCCTGTAGGAAAACTATAAGTCCTAGACACACCAAAATCTCAAACTCTATCTGAATCGACTTTACTAAATTTAGAAACTAAACAATAGGTTTTAGTGGCTACTAAATCTATCTGAATAAAGGCCAAACTGTGTGTGTGTGTGTGTGTGTTTCCTATTGTAGAAAATACCATTTTCAAATAATTGGTTAGCAGTTCTTCTAATGCATTTCAATGGACGTGAACGTATGTAGGGGGGATGGTGGTGGTATTAGGGGGCCTGACACCCCCCACCCTTAGCTGAACCCAGGGCTGGCCTTCTGTTTATAGTGGCCCGTTTGCAAACATTTTGGGGGGGGCAAGAACAAAATAAATGCTAAAAATTCTAGAATTAATACATTTTCGCTTATAAAGCTAACATTAACAATGAATTAAAATACCACTAATACCACTTTAATGGCCGTGGTAATCTAAGGTTTATGTTTAAACCACAAGGAATATGCATGACTTTTTTCCGTTCTTTTCTGTTATGTGCCTGAGACGTATATTTCGATCGTCCAATTTTATGTTTACTTTTGTCCGCTATTACACTGTAAATATTTAGATTTAGTATGAGTACTATTTTAAGGATGAGAGTTATATTATAAAGCAAAATACTATTATTAATTATTAATTCCAGTTGGTATTAATTTGGAACTAAGCCCTTCTTGGTCGGATTTTTGTTCCTCTTTCCAAATTTCTGACACCCCCCCTCCAAAAAAGCAATTTTTTTTTTCTAAGTTGCATACCTTGCTAGATTTAACTAACTACTTTTTGTAAACAGTGTATTTTTTTAAAACCTTATCTTTCTGAAATAATATCGAACCCACATCCAGTACTACAATATTTTTCTATATTCTAAGGAAACAATGACTGTTTACGAAAAAGGATAGTTATATTCCGTAAAAGTTATCAATTCCACGTCACAGACGCTTATTTTACGGGCACAAGAACTCCGAACGTGATAGATGCGATGCCATCCAAGAAGGGTTTATTATCGATTAATCAATTTCGCACATTAGAGTGAGAAAGAATATTCAGGTGTTTCAAATAAGGTATCGTTCTAATTTTCCATAAACACTTTTATAAAAGTAGTGACTTTCTAGTTCAGAATAAGTGTTTCATCTGATTGCAGAATTTGGCTTATTTTTCATTTATCGCTGAGGGATTAAATCGGCGTAAATATAAATATCCGAAAGAAACAAAATGCATCTGCAAATTTTCTAAATGTAAAATGGAATCACACTTTTAAAATGTTTGACTAAAAATAACTAATTATTTGTAATCTGAGTAAATTAAATATTGACTTATCTTTCTTCAAATTAAGAAAACGCGATGGTAAAGCTGATAGAATTTAATCCACAATTTAGGCCCGTGTAATGGTATAAAATTCAAGTTATCGCCAAAAAATCTTTATAAAAAATGCATAAAATCCACAGATGTTAATAGTGCCGTATAGAGTCTAATGCAAACAGATTTTTCTAATAACTTTAGGTTAATAACTTTGAGATCAGGTGTAACTGCAAAACAAATTTTGGCGAACACATTTGTACAACTGTAAGCGAAAATCTCTACAAATTTGTTCTCATTCTAGAAGAGTAAACCATATGTAGGTAGTAATTTTTTTTTCTGTTTGCCTAGTAATCTATCTGAAACTAATACTAGACGCGCGAAACATAATTCGAGATAACAAGGTTCCTATGTATAGGGGGGCTGCCGAATGTATAAATCAATCAGGCCACAGTTTTCACAAGAAAATCCTCTTCTGCTCTTCCTTGTCTTTCCCAAAGAATTCGATAATGAGCGATCTTTAAAGTTTTACGTCTAGTGGCCCAGATCCGATATTTCTCTCCTCCCACGGTGAAGATGAGATGAATGACATGTGAATAGAATTGGGGACTACTGTCAAAGAAAACTATAATTCCCCAAAGTAGTCCCCAAAGTAGGTTGGTTGGTTGGTTGTGTTTATTGGTACAAGGTCCAAAAAGGACATACTGCGCCAGACTATGTATAGAGAGTGTAAAAACGATGTTGTCAGGTAAAAGGATGTTGCATAAAACAAGAAGAAAACTATAGGATGAGTGATGTTTCAGTTGTCAGAGATGCAGTGTAGTTACAGAATTATCAGTCAACTTAATGATTTATAGAAATCTTTGAAATTTTCCACTCTGTGAGATAGAAAAAATAGATAAGGGTACTTTGATTTTGGGACCCCTCTGAAACCGAGGCCCGTTGCAAAGGCTGCCCCAAAATGAATATATTACTTTATAATTAAAGTAATTTGATATATATCAGAGTAATATACCAAAGTAATTTGATTATTTATTGCCTTGTAATCTTACGCTTTTACACAGTGGCGTAACGCAGGACCCACAGACTCGCGTCGCCAGAAGAATCGGAGGCCTCAACAGTTTTAAAATATTTAAATATAATTTTTTAGGCACGTAAGCCTAATTTTCAAATATTATATAATTTTAAAGTATTTTATAATCTTAGTATTCTATTCCTTCTAAAATTCTCCAGTAAGGGGCCCTTTTTCAATCTCTAGCCGAGGGTCCCCAAAGTCCTCCTGAACTATGTCCATGTCAATCAAAAAAACCTATTTCAACATTCAGAAAATGTATTAAATTGAAGGTGTTGAATGTAATGGATTGAATTGATTGCAAGCCTTCCACTTTGATTTTCTAACGGCATAATGTACTTTGAATTGACCAAAGAATAAATAGCAGATTCTGCGCTAGAAGAATGTGCAGTAGGCTGTCATTCGAATGACGTCATTAAAACGTCATGTCGAAATGGGTAATTTAAATTTTTGATCAATGGCAACATTAACATTGGAATTTCGGTAAACAAACAACAAACCTGTCTTCATTCACCAATCTCGATAGTTACGGGTAATATTTGATATATAAATAAACACTTTTCTTAAAAATACGCGTGAAAAGGTACTTATCAAGTGATAATTACCTTTTAAACAAAGTTTTTATTTATATACTCTTTTAACACCAGCTGTTTGAGTGTTTTTCCGTTCCTCTCGGATGTTATCTGAAATTATGAACGTTGTCATAATGCAGTTGAAGACACAAATCTTGTCTCTTCAACTTGTGTAGCAATAACTCATCACGTGCGTTAACTTATTTAGTATAATGAATGGAAGTTCGGCTGATATAAAATTCGGTACTTACGTATCCCGGTGGTCATTGGTGCCAAAATATTTTTTGTCAAATATGCAGGAAAACTATTGTTAATCGTATTCGGAACCATCCCGAGGCGTAACCTGTGGGAGCTGCAGCTCCCTCCATGAAATGGTACCCGTTACTTTGCTTACAATTTGATATTTAGATTGCAATTGAACTTTAGCTTACAATTCGACACCCAGTCTCCCCCCCCCTTCCCGAAATAAAATTCTGGCTACGCTACTGGAACCATCAATAATTTTATGTGTTCGGCATTTATCTTGGCGTAAAAGACCACCGGGATAATACGTAAGTACCAAAAATGCCAACTAAATTAAATTCATTTAAGCTTTCTTGGGTATCTTTTGTTGAATCTTAAACTTTTTTAGACTTAAAGTTGCCTGTTGGCATTACAGTGGACTTCTACCTCCAACACCCCTCCTTGGCTACGGCCTTCCACAAGACTTGCAGTGCATTATAGGGGTCGAGGTGGTGGGAGGGGGAGTTGAAAAGGCCACCAATAAATTATTTATATGAAATAAAACCTGGGAGGAACCCCCCCCCCTCTTTTTTAAAAATCGTTTTAGCACTAATGCTGTTGATTACAAACCTCAAAAATGTGACAACAATTTTGTGAAATTGTATTTTTCAATTTTCGAAATGTATTCATGCAATGTGTTTGTCATGTTTATTGATTTTTTGGTAACACTAGAATCTAAGCAACAGACCAAAATGCAACATGTGGAAAACAGAAAATAATAATAATAATCATACAGTTTCTTCATTTGGTTTGATTAAAATATCATTCTCACGTTGCTTGTGAAAAGATAGCGAGAATGAATTGCTTTATAAAGAACATGAACTATGATACACTTTAATGGGTGCCGGCAGCATAGGCAAGGGGGGGCAATGCCCCCCCTGGATTTTTGTATGCAGTGTTTTCCCTTGCTTTTTTGCTCTTTCCAACACGGTAACCAAACGTTGAAGTAGTCTTTGCCTCCTCTTGAGTAGTCTTTGCCCCCCCCTGGAGTAGTCTGTGCCCCCCTGGGAAATATTCTGCCGGCGCCCATGTACACTTTCCAATATAATGAAACAAGAAAAACAAATAGTGTCTGGGAATGGATTATGATACACTTTTAATATAATTCACTATAGTGCAAATTACCTTGCAAATTAAAAATCTGAAAGGTATTTTAGATATTTTTAAATTCAAAAACCAGAACATTGGGACTGAAAAACTTTTTCTTCACCATCCAAACAGGCATAAGCACACAGACCTGTTATAAGTACATCTAGGTCTGTGTTAGAAGACATCTGATAATTTGAAGGCTCTACATTTTTTGTAAAGTACTAAAAAATTGCTTGTCAGACTACAAATTGCTCTTTAAAGCATAGTTTGGGTAACAATGATTGATATATGATAACTAAACATTACTTGCCCATGCACTTAGTATGATATCCTATAATTCTCAATATATTTTTTTTGTAATGCTCAAAACATTATTACAGGGTCCATACATCCTCAGGGAAACCTGGAAAACTCAGGGAATTGAAAATTTGCTTTTAAAACTCAGGGAAATCTCCTAGAAAGTTTAATTTTCCTTTAAAAACCTAGAAAAATTCTGCTACAACCCTGGAATTTTAAAAATGTTTCCTCTCTTTTCTATATTTCTTTCTTAGTACGATGTTCTTCACTGTATATTCAATGGCCAACTATGACGAGCAGGCGCGATCGTTAATGGATGTATACAAGATGAATCCTCTATCACTTAGGACTGCTTGTGACGAATGGCATCCTCGTGTAGATTATCTGTGCTGCGATCCAGTCCTGCAACATCCTAAAGTAATATTTCTCTGAAAATATATAGTTTGCACTTCATGGCCCGGTTATCAAGGTCAACTGATTCGTGTAAAGATAGAGGTCAATTCAAACAGTCATTCTAAGACCCTCCGTATCTGTACTCTTTGTCATGTTTCTACATTGAAAAGGGGTAAGACTCTTTTGAATCCACCAGAAATCAGAAAAAAATTATTGTATTACACACATGGATTAGGGTGTGAAAGATTCAAAATTTTTTGTGTGAAAAATTCAAAGTTCTAGTTTTATGTGCAAATTTTATTTCAGCAATTACTGCTCGTTAAATTAAAGCTAAATATACATTGAATCAGAGCATTTTAATATCTTTTTTGTCTGGACAGAAAACATATTCGTTAAATCGGAGAATTCGTTAAATCGAGGTTTGACTGTATTTATTTATTGAAATATATTCAAAAATCATCATCAGGTAGTCTTTAATTTTGTATTAAATGCACAAAATGTACACTAATCTAGATTTTAATGTGCTAACTCATTGTATGCGTGAATGCAAAAATTTAACTGAATGTGCTAGATAATGTGTTTATTTAGATTATTTGGTTACTATTTTGAAAAGAATGTTTATGCTTAGTGTTAGTTTTCAATGGAGCTTTCTTCCTATTTATGAGATTCTTTGTAGACAGGAATATTGCCAGGAGGTACAGGGTGCCCACTGGCTACTAAAAGGAGACTATTTACTACTATAATCGAGAATAGGCGACTATTTACATGCAAAAACAGCTAAAAAGCAACTATTTTGAGGAAAATGGCAACTATTTTTCTAGGAGTACCAATTCAATTTCTGTTTTTCACCTAGAACGTTTCAGTTTAGGGCATGTAACCACACTACTAACAACATTTTAAATACTGAGCGTAGTGCAACAGTATCCGCCCATAGATTTTCAGAAATAACTCGCAAGAACAGATAAGCTAGATTCATACCGCCTGTGCCGTTCCATTGTAGTTCACTACAGTTGAAGATGTGTTTTCATAATCAAACAAAATTCCAAAATCATAGTGCAGCCAACTTGCGGAACAACACAGTGATATATCATTCACTTTGTTGCAAAAACTCTGCTGAATTGTTGGTTTCGTATTAGAGAGTATGCTTTAAAGTCTGGGATTTGCAGAAAGTTTCAGTAGCCAATCGAGATGTCAGGACAAAACACTAACATAATTCCTTCTAGAAACTTGTCAAACAATCTTCAAAGCACAATTTACAGGAATTTACAAGTAGTAATTTTATAGATAACTAGTCATCAATCGGAGCAACTTTGCAATTTCTTTACAGTAAATAAAATTGTTTCATTTGCTAAAATATCAGAATACTCGAGCCGAACCCTTGACTGCTCCACAGCATACAACAATACTGAATTCATAAACAAATTTTAAAATAGAGCTTGGCATAAAACAGTGCATCTGGCATCAAAATTATGCAAAGCGATATATTTTCTTAATAGCTAGCATTTGGTAGAAAAGCCAATTCAAGACTGAAAAAGTGGGATGACCTACTCACGTATTTATACAGTTTGGGGAGTTTTTTCAAAAGTTCTGACAAAATCTGTCTAGTAAATTCTCTATCATTTTCTTTGCATTATTTATGTAATGCTAAGCGGGTTAGTAAACATTGCAGGGCTTTTTTCTTTCTTTTTTAAAAGTCATATCAGATGTTGCCAGTCTTGGCGATTCTTTGGCGAAATATTGACAAAATGGGTGCAAAAAATAAGCCCCCAAAACTTGATATAGTCAAGCGATATCGCCAATATGTAACAAGAAACCCCCAATTCTGAGGCTATCCTATATGAATATTAAATGTCCCTACCTTGCTTTCTAGTTAACCGATTGACATCCAACAAAGTGCAAACCTTTATTTTAGTAACAATATTAACTTTTATTAGTAGTAATACATGCTTCATGATAATTAATACACCTGTTGCTTGTTTTTAAACTCTTTTAACGTATTTTTTTTCCATTTTTAAAAAGATTTTCTTTTTTTTTAGTTATTAAATAGTGATAAGTTTTTATTTTGAGTATTTATTTTTGAATTCGCATAAAAATTCAATAAAAAGTTATGTTAACAACAAAAGTTATGTTATATAAACTTCTTTTAGAAAAGAAAAATGCCTATTTAACATTTTTTAAACTTTGTTTAGAAGATTTCAGTCTGTTTAGATTGTTAAAAAGAGTACTATTTTTACCATAAAGGCTACTATTTTGTAACCTGAAGGCTACTTTCAGGATACTAATTTGTTCCCCGAAGGCTACTGAAGCAACTATTTCTGTGGCAGTGCTGTGGTGGGCACCCTGGAGGTAGGCCATAAGTGCCTGGGCTTCCCCCAAAATTTGGGTTTTTGTTATTTGCGTGTCAATAATGTAATCAATCCTTTTTATAGAAGAAATTCTATCTTTTCCACTTTTTTGCTAGCTTTGCAATGTACACGGAATAGTTCTTTGCTGCTGCTTTTAATGACACGATCAAGCGTACGAATGAAGAAATATATTGAGAGAAGATAATAAAACTTGAAAAATCTTGCATTATAAAAGTATTACTTCATCTTTACTTTATTCCTAGCACTTCTTATGTACAGCAGAGCCAATAACATTATGAATGAGTGCCTTGCTAGCCATTCTCGTTGCCACTACTGCTGTTACTGTCCCAGTCCTAGACACCACTGCCACAGTGTCATGTCACAGAAATGGTCCAAAGACTGACAAGGAGCACCTAGCATTGGGGGTTGATTCATTGGGCCCTCGTAGCAAAGGGTTCACGATCTGCAATGTCACTTGCATGTTCAATTTATGATGTATGGTATATACAAGATGAAAGATGTTGCCATTTATTCCCGTGAAGTACAGGTTGTGCAAGCACATTATACATGAGTCAGTGCATTAATTACATTTTGTATTTTTTTGCGTATATATCGGTTAACTAGAATGCAAGCTAGGGAGGGACTATAGAAGAGCACTGGAATGGGCAGTCTCTCGACAAATGCCACCGAAAGAATCGCTTAGTGGAGTTCAGTTTTGGGAACTTATTTTTAGAGCCAAATTTTGGAATATTTTGCCGAGTCACCGAGCTTGTCTACATTGACTTGATTTTATGAATGAAAACTGTCATGTTTGTTTTCCTGCATAGCAGTACTATTACGTAGTTGCACCATAAACATTTTGAAAGTGTTACTGAACGTAAGACGTGGTAAGTCTGGGAAACATTTACGGAAGCTATAAATACAAGACAGCAGATAACCCCTTTCAGTGAGTTGTGAGTTCTTGCTTGTAGAGAATACATTAGCGGTGAGAACCGTAAAGCTTGGAGTTGGTTTATTATATGTAGCATTTTTTCACTTCTTTCACTGGGCCTGTTTTTTGAAAGCTGCTTGAGATTTTTTATTGTTGTGTGTTGAGGAGGCGTTAAGAGTTCTGCTCGTGGATTCGAGGTTTTTGGCTTGTGGAGGGATTTTATTGTATATGTTACGGTAAATGTGATTAATCCGGTGATTATATATAATAACCGGTGATTATGCATAATCACCAGTAAATTTGGTAAATATGATAAATTTTTGGAAATTTATCAAATTCACCGGTTTGTTTGCATAATTACCAACTCGTAATGGTAAATGTGATAAAAGTCTCTAACTCTACAAAAATTCGTTCAGTTTGTATAACTGATTGGCCTCTATCAACAAATGACAACCACGTGATTTCAGTAGCTGTCTTATTTCGTTGCATCTAGACGTTTTCTTGCTACCCTCTCGTATTTTATAAAATATTGAATAATGTCTGGTATGCTTGAGCATTTTAATTTCAAATTAGTTAATATTATGGAGACGGCAAACAGTTGTTTTCTGACGAAAGAAAGATATGCTAATTTGTTTAAAAAAAGTGAATAATTGTCAAAAGTAGTAGGAAAAAACAGGAAGATTATCAAAGACTAAAAAGATACGATGTAATGAAAGTAGGAAACGTTGAAATACTTATCTTTCCGTAAGTAAAGACAGCTCCAATGTTAGAATTTTCGTGTACTTTGAAGAACTTTTTACCATAATCCATTAGGTGCACTTATCAATAGGCCATGGTGGTAGGAACAGGATGTTAAAAGAACTTCAAAAAAAGTCAAAAACATTAGTACCGAAGAAGTCATGATTTACTTAAATTTGTGTGAAATTTGTCAAAACAAAAACCAAGGTACCTAAGAAAGGACTTGTTTATGAACTCAAGACGCCAGGTGGTCTTAATAGACATGCAGTCGTAACCAGATAATGACTTTAAGTTTATGTTTGTCTATCAAGACCCCTTGACGAAGTTCGTACAATTGCGTGCCCTAAAACGCAAACGTGTGCAGAAGGGGTTATATATCACCTAATTGATATTTTTACTATATTTGGATCCCCCAGTGGCAACAGCAAAGTGAGAATGACCGTGAGTTTAGTAACAAAATCGTAGAAGACGCTTGTGCAATGTGGCGGGATCTGAAAAATGTTCACGGAAAACCTAGGCACAGCCAGACTCAAGGTTCGGTTGAACGTGCAAACCAGGATATAGAAAATATGCTAAGTTCTTGGCTGGAAAGAAATCACACCAGTAAATGGTCATAAGGGTTACGTTTAGTGCAACTTATGAAAAATAGAGCATTTCATGAAGTCATTAAGTGTTCTCCCCTTATGAAGCAATGCTTGGGACGCCGCAATCAAATACGGACGCCCGTATTTGATTTGAAACCGTTTTCTTTCCCGAATGACTCTATAGAACATCTTAGAACTGAAGAAGAGCTTCAGGCATTAATCGAGACAGTTAATAATGCTTGCGAAAACACCAATAGCGAAATAGAAAATGTTTCTAATATGGACAACAACGACTATCTTAAAATGACCCTCCATCTGATGTTAACTTTAAGACTCAAAGAGATTGAAGCAGCGATCTCTCCAATACAGACAGATATTTTATGCAGGCAAGAGCAAGTAAGAAAACATAGAATGCGTGCTAAAGAAGGTTTAGAATTACACGCAAAGAAAATGTTGAAGGTTTCAAATCTTAAATTTCCTGCTGGTAAAGTTGGTGACACAGTGAAACAACGAATTCCGGACGTTGGCAGAACGAAAAGTGATCCCCAAAATTTATTAGAGGTGATATTAGAAGTTCAAAATGAACAGTTTTATCAGTTAGGAACGAAACAAGTAAACTTTCAGAGTTGTATACCAGAAATCAATTCACAGTTTGTGGCGAAAAAATTATTTTGCTTGACGATGTTCCAGATCTAGCAATATCACTTCGAGAATGCGATAGCAAGACATATCTTTCTGGAGGTCAGGCATATCAGCGATGTGTTTGTAAGGGACAATGCGAGTCTGATAAGTGAAAATGTAAAATATCTGGCAAACTTTGTAATTCTAAATGTCATAACAGTCTAATATGCTTAAATAAGTAAACTTAAAATGTTTAGTAATTTGTAGTAATAGCATTTAACATCCTTTGAAAAAAATGTCTTTTTTTCTCTTGAAAATGGCCATAGTTTGTTTTTATGTGTAACTTCTTCAGTTTGTTTTTTATGTGCAACTGTTTTGTACAAGTTCATGTAAATTGTATTTTTTTTTTTCATTTCACAACAACTGTCAGTATTCAAATTTCGTTCAGACTAAATAAATGTATGTAACTTAAAATAACCATTTATTGACTTTTTAATTGTAAATTATAAAATATTGTAATTCGTGGTCTCTTACGCCATAGTGGCCAACGAAAAAATATACTTCTGAGTAGTAACTACAGAAAAAAAAACTGCACCCAATTCTACTGGCCCAATCAGTCATATTTATCACATTCACCATTACGAGTTGGGAATTATGCAAACAAACCGGTTAATTTGATAAATTTTCAAAAATTTATCATATTTACCGTATTTAGTGGGGATTATGCATAATTACCGGCTACTATATATAATCACCAGTTTATTACTTTTACCGTAACATATACAAATTACAGTATTTAAAGGAGTCTGTGATGGACTGACTGTTGTAAATCGAGATCCTACTTGTGATTTCTTGTAAATTGTGAATTGAAGATTGTTCATAGAATTTCTAGAACAAATAAAATGTCTGTTTTGCCCTGAAAATTGGACTGCTTACTAGAACTTTCTACATACACTGAACATTCAAGCTTGTGAACCTGACAATTCAGCAGAGTTTCTGAAATAATATATTGGATTTTTTTTTCTTTGTTAATATAACTTGTAAGGATTGATCAAAATAGGATAAATGTTTCATTAATGAAATCTTGTTTCCTAATTATGATAAACAGGATGTCTTCAAAAGGTGGAAACACAGTTTAATTCATTATCTTAGAGGTAAGTGGACAATATAATCTGAAAAGTTGTTCAAAATAAGGTAGGAAAAAAAGATTACATTGAGAAAAAATTCCTCCTGTTAGTTTTTAAAAAGTTACACTTTTAAATTTTGTATACGATGGCCACACAAAAAGAGAAAAGGATTTCCAATTAGTAAAATGTGCTCCATTCAATAATGAGGTAATGTACAAAATTTCAGCTCTTCATCATAAATCGCCTCGGAGATATATTTAAATAAAGATGGTCAAATTATCCAATGATAAAAAGATCATAATAATAAAACTTTTAAAATAACGCATATAAAAGGATCCTTGAATACAGGCTTAACCTATGTAAGCAACGCCTTGCAATCATACAGCAGCTGAGATTTTCTCATTTCTGTTTCCAGCGTTGCTTCTCCTTCCACAGATCTCGAATGCCTTGCCGAGGACCTTTGAGAGGAAGTAACGCTGGCCACCGAAAGTTTGCCTTTACGTCTTTGTAACAATGTGAATGAACCTGTTACACCGGTGTTCAAGATTTTTTTCAGCATACACAGTTTAATGAGTTTTTTCTGTTACCTTCATCGGACGTAAAAACTAAAACTGAGGAACTGTAATTCTGTGATCGCCTCAAGCGATTAGGATTATGGGAAACTTGATTAGATTACGGCTATACTACGATTATTGAATCATAATCTAGGAATTTAATTTTGTAGATTACGATGAAAGAGATTTATGTTTTCAGATTACGATTCCATTAGCTTATTTGTGAACGAAGTTTCTTGATTATGACTGGATTACCATTACACAAAAAAGTATAATCATTTGTACTAATAGATTCCGGTGCCGAGCATGGGCGTCGGAAGCATAGGCAGGTGCCTGCTCCTGGATTTTTGTATACCGTCTTGTTTGTTCGCTGCTTTTATGTTCTTTCTATTAACATGGTAACCATAGGGTGAAATAATCTTTTTAAAACTTTTTGCCGACGCCCATGGTGCTGCGCATTTCTTCAGAGCCTATTTTTTTCTCAAGTCCCAGAGCGATGCACTTTTTATCGAAAGTAATAATGAGCCTTGTCTCTCTTTCGAGTGTTAGTGTTTACGTATCCAATCATTACGTGTTTTAAAATGGGTCGTTCTTTTTCAAGGAGAAAACGTAGTTCTGTGAGAGTTTTTAACATGGAATAAGCTACTCCACCCGCTTGCGCACAAACCCGACTCAAACTTTCATGTGTTTCCAGTGGGCAGAAACTCAGAATAGCCTCCACACACAACGTTAGCCATATGGGTGGCATGCGCATGCGCAGAATGGCAGTCACTATTAGAACGTTATTTTCAATTATTTTAGAACAATCTGTATTTTAAAAGTACCCGTAGCAGAATATTTTCCCTCGAACTTAATTTATTTTTCTAAAGTAATACAATGACTGTTCTATTTTACATTGACGGAAGTCACGGTATTGGCATAACTGGAGTGAATTTTTGCCATGGAAAAAAACACACGATTAGAAGCATTAAATGCTTCATTTGGGAATTCCTAAATCTATGAAACAGCCGCCCTATTTAAGAGTCTAACTAAGCTAACATACGTCGGAAAAATAACTATTGCTTTTAAAACGCATTTAAGCGGCCAGTCCTACGGGACCTCAACGAGGGTGATTCTACCGGGCCTGCTGCCTCACCGAAAGAGGCCTAAGAACGTTTCCTCACTGGTTAGATTCGGCCGTTAGATGAAGTATCTAAGTGCTGGAATCAATATGTGAGCTCCAATGAGTCTCTTTCAGTGACTCATGGGAGTGCACAAGCAGGCCCTGTAGAATCACGATAGCCCCGCGTGAAATGCCTGTCCTTGACTTTAGTTCGAAAACTGAGAGAGAAATGCACCCTAGCAATGAGCGCGACGCAGGTAAGGAAAAAACCGCATTTTAGTCAATTATCTAAAATTGTTGGAAAAGCATGCATCGAAAAAATAGCTGTTGCTTTTAAACAGCATTTCGGCGGCCGGCCGTAAGTGACCTCAAATACGTCTTCCATTAGCCTTAGTTTGAAAACTAAGAGAGAAATCCACCGTAGCAACACATGCGACACCGGCTAGGAAATAAGCGCGTTTTAATGCGTCTATTTATTCACTCAAATTTGAAAAATCGTGGGTCGAAATAAAAGCTATTGCTTTGAAAAACATTTCGGCGGTCGGCCCTGCGCAACGTAAAATCGGAGCCCCCGGGAAGGGAGGGGGAGAGTAGACAATTACAAGGCGAGCCTGGGTACTGAACGCGTGGAGGTGTTGTGACGTCACAAGAGAGGATGGACTTTTCTCCGTTAAAAGCATTAGAATCATACGGAAAAGTAGAAGAAACTAAGATGTTTTGTGCCTTTTTTGGATACTAATGGTAAGTCAGCAATCTCTATTCTTAATACGACATACTTGATAATAGTTATTAAGCTATAGAGTACATAAAAATATAAAATTGCCGTATTTTGCGTTAGTTTTATTGATTTCTGTTCTTTTGTTCTAGCAATCACTATGCTTCCGTTTGCTGCGTCCCAGGCTGTAAGTAAAGCTAATTACAAAAGAGGAGAAAATGTAAATGTTTCCACTTTTCCCAAAAAACGAAGAAAAGCGGGCCGAATGGACTAAAAATATTCCAAGAAAAAATTGGTCCCCAGGAAAAAATACGTATGTTTGTATTGAGCATTTCCGAGATGAAGATCTTTTAAAAGACGATGCTATTTTAAAATCAGATGGGGCACTTTTAACTGTAAAAAGAAAGCATTATAAATTAGAACCGAATGCTATCCCGTGCATTTTTTCGAGCTTACCAGCCTATATATCCGATATTACCAAAAAACAAGAAAAAACTGATCCTACTAAAAGAAGAGAAAACGTTTAGGAAAAAGATATTGAGGAAACCGAAAAAAATAATGCAAAGGAAAATATAAATTCTTTTGAAATTAAGAAATGTATCAAGAGTTTCATGGCAATTCTATGTTAAGAAAATTTCACCTTTAATTATAAATTAAACGCAGATCCCCTTCCACTGCACATACCAAGTAGCTTAAGGTTCAATGCGGATCTCATGGTTGATTTATTTATTTTTTTAAAAAAAAGAGAGAGAGAGAGAAATCTATTTGCTGGATACTTAGAAAAACAAAAATATAGAAGGTATTTATGTGGATAATAATTAGTTCTGCTGTGGCAACACCACTGAACGAACTATGACTTCAACTCCCGCCAGTTGTTCCCCCGCCAAAGAACACTCTAGACGGAGAACGAGACTGGGCAGACGTGCGATGTTAAAAGAGCAGAATAGCTCTCTTGATGTTATTTTTATTTTTATTTCTACCTCTCAATGTTTTTAAATGTTAGTGTCGTCGTTGTATTAAAGTTTCGTCTCATTAAATGTTTAAAAAGATTAACGTCTATTTAATTTGGAGCGCTAGCTCCATCCTACATGGGTGCTCGCCGTTCGAATCCGCACATCCCCTAGATACAGTACCGGAACTAAAAAAGTTAATACTTTTCTTGTAATATTTATTGTTCTTGTGATTTATATGTCAGCGAAATTAAAAGTGATGTGCTACAGAGGATAATATTTTCATGGAATGCCGAAACAAGAACAGAAACACAAACTGTAAGTACATTCTAATCATATTCTAATTACTTGATGCATACGTTGATGCTTGTTCAAGAAAATGTCGATGATTAATGAAATACTCATCTCATTCAAGATATAAGAAAACTGAGGAAATATTTCAACGTTATTTTGATGCAAGAATTTTTTAATTGATGCGAAATTCTTTTTTTGATGCGACTTTCACGTTGACTTTATTACTTCTGTTTTCTTGGCTTTCTACTTTGATGAATTTATTTGATGATTTCGAGGAATAATTTGATGATTTGATGAATATTTTGATGCGTAATTTGAAAGATTGGTAATTAGAAGTTTGGTTGAATTATATACCTTCGTTTTCTTGAACAGCAACATTTGAAGAACACGTATTTCGTATATATTTTGATTTGTTGTGAATTGAATACAGTTTTGAAACATATTATATTGTTATTCTGATGCATATTTTTGAGAACAGTCTCTATATTCTTTTAATGAGATTTAAATGCCTTAATGTGAAGAAAATGTTTGATACTGAAATTCTATTTTAAATTCCGAAGTGTTTGAGTTTTGATCTTGGTTTTGCATATCTGTGTACAGTAACTATTTGAATATATATAATCATGTCTACTCTCAGCGATTACCCCAATATCGCAAAATCGTTAAAAATTGGTAGTACGAGTCAAATAAAGGTTTTACATCGCTTAATTTTTGGTACAGACGGCGATAGACAAAATCGCGCGAGATTACGCAAATTTACAGGTTTCCCACAGCCATTCGAGTTAGAAGAAACGAAACAAAAAGTACTTAAAGAGTTTTCACTTAAAGACCTAATTTCTATTTGCAATTTACTTCATTTAGAATTCTCAACTGACCCAGATAAGTGTGCTAACACCATTCTTACGAGTCTTAATGATTTATCGTTATTAAAAGCAGATTATTCCGATCTTTCGGAAAGCGAAGTCAATGATTCACATCCGGTTGACAGTTCATCTCAAACAAATAACGTCGTGGGTGAAAATAGTACTCCCTCCCCACCCACCCCTGACGCAAAAGAATTTTCAGATAAGCAACAGACACAGATTCCTTTTAGTGAATCAGCTCAGAATTTATTGCCTTCAGTCGAAACTACGAGTTCCTCTTTCCAATTATTTAGTCTCAAAGACGTTGTTGATTTAATAAAACCTTTTTCGTCTCGCGATAATTATAGCATTGAGAATTTCATATCCGACGTTGAAGAAATTTTTTATTTGTACCAAATAAACAATCCAATTCACCAAATTACTTTTGTTAGAAAATGTTTGACTGGTCCCGCTCAAACTTTAATTAGGTCTATTCGTGGAATCACAAATTGGGAACAATTGAAGCACCATTTGCTAGAGGAATTTTCTGACAAAATTAACAGCATTCAGTTACATCAATTAATGGAATCTCGACGTATGAAACCGTTTGAAACCCTACAAGAATATTTCTTAGCTATGAGAGATTTGGCACACAAAGGATCTCTTGATGATCCCTCCCTGATTGAATATGTTATAAATGGAATTCCAGATTCATCACACAATAAAATTTTCCTTTACGGTTGTAAATCCATCCCAGAATTCAAGGAAAAATTAAAGATTTATGAAAAAATCTTTAACAGTTCTCAACATTTCAGACAAAATAATCAGAAAAAATTCGATGATACCAACCTTAATGTGAAACTCGACAATAAACGTAACCCAAATACACAACCAGTATGTTATTCTTGTGGCTTGAAGGGTCATAAAAGCAACCAATGTTTGAATAAGTCACATGGTAAACAATGCTATGGATGTAAAAATTTTGGTCATGTTCATGCTAATTGTCCCAAAAGTTCTCGAAATTCGAAACCAAAACCTGAATCTCAAAAACCTACTCCTGATAAAACTGTAAATGTGCTATCTCCTCAAACTTCATCGAAAAATCCCATGCATGTTGACATTCAACTTGCAGGAATTCAATTGACAGCACTCTGTGACACTGGGTCACAAGCAACCCTTATTAATGAGAAAACACATCGAAGAATCGGTTCGCCACCATTGCATTCCAACACCATTCCCTTTTCAGGAATTGGCCGAAACGAAGTTCATAGCCTCGGGTTTTTCCAGGATTCCATCGAAATTCAAAAGATTACTTTACCTGCTAAAATACATGTTCTAAAAGATGACTTGATTCCTTTTGATGTGATTATCGGAAGCGACTTTTTGCAGCAAACCCAATTTACATTTGATAAAGACGGTATTCATTTATGCGGTACCCTTGATGATAACATTTTCGTTAATATTGCTAATATTTCTAATGACCAAACTTTTCCATTTGATCTTTCACACATTTTGAATTCTGAAATTCGTGAGGAAGTTCAAAATATCGTTACTTCCTACAAACCCCATAAAGTTAAAGACACTGAAATTCAGATGACTATTTTATTACAAGATGAAATACCCGTAGCACAACGCTCTCGAAGACTCCCTTTTGCTGAACAGAAAATTGTGGAAAAACAAATTCAAGATTGGTTAAATGATGGAATTATTAAACAAAGTTGCTCTGATTATGCCGCCCCGATTGTTCTATGTAAGAAAAAAACTGGAGATTACAGACTTTGTGTTGATTACCGCAGGCTTAATAGAAAAATGATAAAAGATAAATTTCCCTTACCACTCATAGAAGAAGCCTTAGATAAACTTGGAACATCTCGGGTTTTCACTACACTTGACCTTAAAAATGGTTTCTTTCATGTACCTATGGACCCTAACAGCACTAAATATACTTCTTTCGTAACTCATGAAGGCCAGTACGAATTTTTACGAGTTCCATTTGGATTATCCAACAGCCCTAGTGTTTTTCAACGATATGTTTATACAGTTTTTAGAGATCTCATTCGCGATAACATTCTTATTGTTTACATGGACGATCTTCTCATACCATCTAATGACGAGGTCGAAGGCCTACAAAAATTGCGCCTAGTTCTCCAAACAGCTGCAGATTATGGCCTCGAATTGAACTTAAAAAAGTGCCAATTTTTACAACGAAAGATAGAATTCCTTGGTTATATTATCGAAAACGGAGTAGTTAAACCGTCACTTACCAAGACACAGGCAGTTCAAAAATTCCCACAACCTCAAAACCCTAAACAAGTTCAAAGTTTTCTTGGACTAACAAGTTACTTCAGAAAGTTTATTCCAAATTATGCGCTGATTGCTAGACCATTAAGTGACCTCCTTCGGGATAATGTAGAATTTAATTTTGGCCCTGAACAAATAGCAGCTTTTCAACACCTGAAAAACATTCTTTCACAAAACCCAGTTCTTCATGTTTTTCAACAAGGATACCCATTAGAACTCCACACTGATGCAAGCTCCTTAGGTTTTGGCGCTGTGCTCTTACAAAAATCAGATGATGGACAGTTTCATCCTATTCATTATTTTAGCCGTAAAACTACAGTTCAACAAGAAAAATATCACAGTTACGAACTGGAAGTTCTCGCCGTCGTTGAGGCGCTAAAGAAATTTCGCACCTACTTGCTAGGTACAAAATTTAAAATTATCACAGATTGCGATGCTTTCCAAAAAACGATGCACAAAAAAGATCTACCAGCTAAAATTGCTCGATGGGCATTGATGTTAGAGGACTTTGATTATGAAGTTTGTCATCGATCCGGTAGACAGATGAAACATGTTGACGCTTTAAGTCGTAACCCCATTCTTGTTATTACCACAAATGATATCACTCAAAAGGTGAAAAATGCCCAAGATCAAGATGAATTTATAACTCAAATTAAATCTATGCTCGAATCTACACCTTCCGATGAATATTTAGTTAAAAACGGCATTCTTTATAAACTTCATAAGGATACCGAACTTTTAGTAGTCCCACAAATGATGCAGAAAGAAATCGTGCTAAACGCCCATTCACAAGGTCATTTTGCCTCACAAAAAACCGAATCAATTGTTTCTCGTGAATTTTACATCCCTCAACTTAAGAAATTGGTTCAAGAAATTATTTCAAATTGTATTCCTTGCATTCTCTCCTCGCGAAAATCTGGAAAACAAGAAGGATTGCTTCACCCAATTCCAAAAGGTGATGCACCTCTTGAATGTTACCATTGCGACTTTTTAGGACCTTTACCATCGACAAAAAAATGTTATAAATATATTTTTACAGTAATTGATGCCTTTTCGAAATTTATATGGATCTATCCCGTGAAGTCAACCTCTACGAAAGATGCCTTGGACAAACTATCCTTGCAACAAACTACATTTGGCAACCCTTCAAAAATCATCACAGACAAAGGTAGCGCATTCACATCTTCAGAATTTCAAAGCTACTGCCAGGAACAGTATATTGAACACATTTCAATTACGACAGGTGTACCACGTGGAAACGGTCAGGTTGAACGCATTCATGGCACAATTATCCCCGTTTTAACTAAGTTAGCTATAGATGAACCTGACAAATGGTTTAAATACGTCCCGCGATTGCAACGTATCTTAAATAGTACCACCACACGCAGTACAAAATTCACACCTTTCGAACTTTTAATTGGTGTTCAAATGAAACAACAGGAGGACCTACAGATTAAACAACTTCTTGACGAGGAACACCAGCAAAGAATTATTGATGACAAAGAAACGTTACGTATCGAAGCTAAACGAAATATCCTCCGTTTACAGGAAGAAAATATACGACAGTATAACAAACGACGTAAACCAGCCTGTAAATACAAGATCGGTGACAAAGTGGCAATACAACGAACTCAGTTTGGAACTGGACTAAAGCTGCGACCCAAGTTCTTCGGACCCTATGAGATCACAAAAATCAACCCCAACGATCGTTACGAAGTTCGGAAGTTAGGACATCATGAAGGTCCCACCATAACGTCAACTGCGGCAGATAAAATGAAACAGTGGTGCAACAACTGAACACCCAATCTTATTATGCTTTGTTTTTCAACTTTTTTTTTCTCCCTTTTTCTGCTTGTTTTTCTTTTCTTTTCAGATTTTTTGCTTTTTCAACCCAGCCGCGGACGTCTGTAACCTCAGGACGGCCGTGTGGATAATAATTAGTTCTGCTGTGGCAACACCACTGAACGAACTATGACTTCAACTCCCGCCAGTTGTTCCCCCGCCAAAGAACACTCTAGACGGAGAACGAGACTGGGCAGACGTGCGATGTTAAAAGAGCAGAATAGCTCTCTTGATGTTATTTTTATTTTTATTTCTACCTCTCAATGTTTTTAAATGTTAGTGTCGTCGTTGTATTAAAGTTTCGTCTCATTAAATGTTTAAAAAGATTAACGTCTATTTAATTTGGAGCGCTAGCTCCATCCTACATTTATTAAAGAAATATTTCCAACTAAACGGTTTACCGGAATTTGTTGAAAATTCTGAAATTAAGTATGAACACAGATTTGGAAATTAGCTCAAAAAAGAAATGTATTACTGCAATGCTAACAACAATAACAAAAAAGTATATGTATTACTGCAACATATTTTACATGAAATCCCCTGAGAGCATTTAGGCAGTTTTACATATTCAAGAGTTATACTCACTAATTTTTAAAAATATTTAATTATGTATATTTCAAATGTCTCAATGTGATATTTGAAAGTCTTATCTAGAAAAAACTAAAGCAAATACTTGTAGTGCTTTCACGAAAAATTTATAGTATTTGTAAGGTTTGGCTAATAAAAGCTTTTACTTTTTATTTTCTTGTTTTTTGTGCTTTAATTGCCTCTAATAAAATTTGACATTAGGAGTCTGTATAACATAATTATATATAGAATGTATTGTACAAGTTTTTAAAATATTAATTGTGGAAATTTCTGATTATATTCCTCGTGCTACTAGTGTTTATTGACATTATTGATCAGATTTCTTCCATAGAATTCAATACAAACTCTTTGAAATCCCATCCTCTCTTGTGACGTCACGAAATGGCTTGAGATGACTATTTATGAATCTGGATATTTTTAACATCAATTCTTTCAAAAAGCTTATTAAAACGAAGCAAAACTAAATAATGTATTTCAGTTTTTAAGTAAAATTAATAAAAATTATTATTTTTACTTAAAAATATATTTACTTTTACTTACTTAAAAATATGACTTTACGCTTATACAAAATATAAATTTAATCCATATACATATTATTTTAGATAAATGATAACATTGAGTAACCATTATATTATTTAGAATGTATTTGCTAGCCCGAAATGCAAAACATACTGCATACAATGCTGAAACTGCTTTAAATTCAGTACCAATCTATTTCATTAATTTCTGACAAAAAATATTGTTGATTCACTATTATTTAAGAACAAAGTGTTGTAAAAAGAAAATGCTATTTCAATGCGTCATAAAAAATTAAGCTACTCGTATTTATTGGCATTATTAATTCCATTTCTTCCATTGAACTCAATGCAAACTGTTCCAAATCCCATCTTTTCTTGTGACGTCACGAAAACCAGTACCCAGACCCCCTCTTTGCTTTCTCCTCACTCTTTCTTCACTCGCGGCGACCCCGGTAAAATACGTCTCCCCTTGGCTTTAGTTCGAACACCGAGAGACAGAGAAACTCACCGTAGTAACAAACGCAATGCAGTCAAGGAAACAACCACGTTTTAATGCGTCTATTTACTAGTGTACTAAATTTGGAAAGACAGCTATTGCTTTAAAAAGGCATTTTGGCAGTCGGTCGTACGGGACGTCCAATAGTTCTCCACTTGGCCGTTGTTCGAAAACTAAGAGAGAAGCCTACCCAAACCATGAGCGCGACGCAGGCAAGGAAATAACCGCTTTTTAATGCGTCTTATAAACTTTGGGAAAACTTGCGCCGGAAAATTAGCTATTGCTTTGAAAAACTATTTAGGCGCAGACGGCCCTACAGGACGTCGAATACGCTACGCTCAGGACACAGGCAAGGAAATAACCGCGTTTTAATGAGTCTGCTAAGTACTATAGTAAAATTTAAAAAAACATATGTTGGAAAGATTGGTATTGCCTTGAAAAAGCATTTCGACGGCCGGCCCTGCAGGACGTCAAATATGCAACGAAATAGCGGGACCATCGTGATTCTACCGGGCCTGCTTGTGTACTCCGATGAGTCATCCAAAGAGATGTTCACTCCAATGTTCTTAACTGTAGAACGTTAGCCAGGAGGAGGTCGGAGTGGAAGAAGGTTCTCGGGAAGGCCTTGGCCCACCAGGGGCTGTCATGTCAATGGAAGAAGAAGAAGAATCGTTATTGTTTCATTTCAAAATGGATTCCAGGATTGCAGGCTTGATCCCAAAGGCCTGAAATCCTCTTTTTAGTTAGTTCCATAGAAAGGGATAGACCCTACCGAAATCCTTCGACAACTCGATGGATCAGCTCAACAAGCTCCCCTGACAGCACACTAGCCCATTTCTTGATAAACTCATCCGGGACATGCGCAGAGCATGTCTGTAACCAGTCTGTAACCACAGTGCTATTAAAATTGAGCAGGTTTTTTAGCGTCGACACAATGTGCCGTGGCGAGGCATTTTTCAAGTACGTTTGCCAGATAACGGAAAGAGGGGGGGGGATGTTGAAAGCTTCATAAGGTTTGCAATTTTTGATAATGGATCTCGAAGTTTGGGGCCAAACAATAAGTCTTCAAAACGGAACCAAGCTTGGCGATATCTTCCAAATAGGGTTAGAAACTGGCAAGCGCGAAAGTTTATTACAAAGTATAGTTAGACTGTGCCTAGCGAACATTGTAAAATTGTTTTAGTAGGCTATTTTAATATAGATTTCAATTCCGAAGAAGTGCTTAATGGAACAGGGAAGATAAATAGGTTACACTCATAGATTATGATACATTTTCCAGATGGTATTGTTGCAGAAAACTCTGCTAATTCCTGGGTTCGTCGTTCTGCAGAAGGTCCTAGAAAAGAGTCCACTGGTCAGGATGGAACACAGATTTTATTGCTTCTAGAACTTCTTCGAACAATCAGCAGTACAAAATTCACAGGCACTCACGGCCAGTAGCTCGTTTATAACAGTCCACTCAGTACCGAAGCTTTCACAAATGCTGTCATTCTCACACAAAATACAAAACTTTCACAGGCAAAATTCAGTGGAAACAGGAAAGGGATGTCGTACACAATCCCTTAAGACACAGCAATGAAGAATTTACACACAGCACTTTAAAAACAGCTTCGAAAAGCAAGGGGAAGCACCGCTTCTGTAGCGCTTTGATACTATTGGGCGCGAAACTCATTTTTACTTTAAATAATGTACAAAAATATTGTCTTTATTATAAAGGTTATTTTTTATAAACTATTTTAATTCCGTATAATAGAATATAATCAGTGGTGGCCCGTTTGCGAGACCCAAAAAACATCAGCGGGTCCGGCCATCGCTTCAGGGGGCCCTCTCGTCAATAGGCTAACCCTGGCGCCTTTGCGAGACAAAAAAAAACATCAGTTGTCCGGCCATCGCCTCAAGGGGCGCCCTCGAAAATAGGCTAACGCTGGCCCCTTTGCGAGACCAAAAAACAAACATCAGTTGTCCGGCCATCGCCTCAGGGGGCGCCCTCGAAAATAGGCTAACGCTGGCCCCTTTACGAGAGAAGTTGAAACACTTTAAATTATACAAATTTCTATTCATAACAATTTTTTTGTTCATGCATGAGAAACATAGATTTTCACCGAGAAGGCCGTGCGCCAAAATGAGTTTCGCGCCGAATAGTCCCATCCCGTTCTGCGGCGTCCATACATAGCGTAACACAGCAAACTCTCTCTACGAGAGCTCAACTCACATGCTTGTATTTTTTAGGTGATGCAGAAGCTACAAGAAGCTTCCAAAAGAGTCTATTTCTCGAAGATTCCAGATAAGGCGGGAATTTTCATTACGTCCTAAAAGAGAAATATAAGGCTACTATGTGATTTTAAGGCTAAAAAAGAAACTTTACAAGCCCCATTGGGAAAATCGTGCCCAATGACTCAAACGTCGCCAAGGTTGGCGACTTTGGACGAAATATGCCAAAAGTAGGTCCGCAAAAAGTGAAGTGACCGAAGGCCTAGGACCCCTATTTCTCGAGATTTCTAGAACCGCCATAGAAAACACAATGGGGAAACCGAAACCTGCGTATCTCCCGTTCTAGTGGACCGATTTGGATGCAACAAAAAGCAAAATTGAACTATTGGAAGCGTAGAATACGAATTTTGAACTATTTTAAGCCCCAGAACAGCGGGTTTCCCCGAAAAATTTTCACAGTATTTATAACGGGAAAGTATCATTGGAATAGGCTTGGCGAAGATTGTAAAATAGTTTGGGTCCGCGATTTTAAGGCAGATTTCAATTCCGAAGAAGTGCTTTACGGAACAGGGAAGACAAACATAGCACACTGATGGAAAAGGATACTCTTTCCAATCTTAATGGAATAAGGAAGAAAAATAGGGACGACACACGGATTATGATACGCTTTTAATATAGAGTACTTCAGTGCGTATTTAAAATAGGAAAGTGTTTCAGATTTTAATTTTCTTGTTTTAATATCTTTGGGTAAATCGACGGTATGTCTATAAAATGACACGGTATGGACACTTAAACGCCCTCAATCATGACTGTATATTGGCCCAAACGAGAGAGCCTATCTTGAACGTGTCCGGAACTTGTCCTTCTGGATGTTCAGAACTTGCCCATGAGATATCATTAATAGGCAGAGTGTTTCAATAATTAGAAGAACAGACTTCCAGGAGGGGCAGGTTACACCAAGACAGTTTAAGAATCGCACAGCGATGGGATCGGAAACGTCGTCTTCATGTACCCTGTCTCAACAATCACTTTTTAAGAAGAGATGAAGCGTGTATCGGATTTCTTAACCCAGTTTCATAAACAATCGGCGCTCCTCCGAAAATTTCATCCATGTAATGAAAGTAACATTTCCGAAATAACACTTTTTGCCAAGTACAATCTGTGAAGGATACATGAGTGTTTGAGAACCGGAAAGTCCACTGTTACCTGAACTCTTCTTCAAAAGTGATTATGAACAGGTACACTCTGTGTGATTCTGAAACCGTCTTGGTGTAACCTACCCGTCCTGGAAGTTTGTTCTTCTCATTTTGAAATACCCTGTATAGGTCGTATCGTGCCATCGGGGCAAGTTATAGACTTTATGAATAAGGGCAAGTTGTAAAAAAAAATCATCTTAAAAACATTTTACACGAGTGAGCAGATTATTCATCGGTGAATTCTATTCGGATAAGAATTCATTCTCGAATTCTATTGGAATAGTCATTAAGAAATTCTTCTCTTGAGCAACCACACTCCGTTCCACGAAAAATCGGTCGTTCAGAGAGGGGGTCGCTCAAAGGAGGATAAACATTGGATGGCCAAGAAAAAAAATTATTTAAAAAAAATGTTTCTTTTGTTACTTATGAAACTGCATAAGTAATGCATATGTAATTGTAAGAACATAAAAAAAATGGAATACATAATAGAAAATACATAAATTTTAATAAAATGTTAGGAAATTTCCGCTTGTTTCATTCTTTTTCCTCTCTCTACTTTATTCTTTACATCTAACAACAGGGCTTTTATACTGATATTCTTCATGCATTTTGAATTGGCCGTGATACAAATCTATTTGGTTTAAAGTTTTCTGTTTGGGTTTTCCCCATGGTATTTCCACAACCTAAAGTGACCGCCCACTTCCTCTCCGAATTTCCTTTTTTGTGTGACTGGATCCCATCCCTGCATTCAGTGCCCTATTACCGGCAGGGCAAACGGGGCCACTGCCCAGGGATCACCGATTTTAGGGCCCCAAAATCTTACACTTTTATAATTTTACGGTAAAATGACAAAGGACAAAACATTTTCGAAAGTTAACTGATTTTTCAATTATAAAGTATGAGCAATGAAAACCATTCTAATTTGCATTTGTGTATAAATGAATTTAAACTTATTTTGAATTCTTCGAAATGCTCTAGAGTCGATTAGCATACCAATAGGCAGAAAAATAACGAACCCCAATTTGTAAAGAGTATTTTTCATGTTAAAAAATAGCAACATTTTTGAATGAGTGGTCATTTTAAGAAATATTTACAAAAGTGACTGCTTACAAAAAGGGGCTGTTTTCCGTACATGTTAGGAACTGTGACGTAGCATCTCGATGTAACGTTTCAGTGTCTGTTTCTTTGACATCCTGTCACTCTATTCGTTTATTTCAGATGACTTAATACAAAACTTGTGTTTGGAAGGGGTAAGATATTTAAAAAACTTTCAATATAAACCAATCATAATCTGTTTTTTTAAGGGGGAGGTTATTCAAGGGGCCCATTTCCCCCCCCCTTCTGTCCAGGGTCCAAAGTTGTCTTGATCGGGCTCTGCATGCATTGCACTCGTTTTTTTAGACACGCCTCTTCTCTAACGCACAAGATTTGTATACGTAATGCGTACCTGTAATTTTCACCTCTGCTGTCGCTTGGATGTGAAGGGACTGGTTTGGAATGGGGTGCTTGTTTACTTGACTCCTGGAAAAACGAAAGAAACATTTCGGAGAGGAAAGCGGAACTGGCCGCTTATAGAGGGTTGTGAGGTCTCTTCTAGAGGATCTTTCAACATTAAGTGGATAGGGTAAAAAGTCGATGCCTTACAAAAGGGGTCGTTGGAGGAAACAGTCGCTTAATAGTTGGTCATACAAGTTGGTATGTATTGTATGATATCTGAATTCTGTTCGAATACTGTTCTAGAGGCTCTAATTCTGCCACTAAATGTTCGTTTAATCGGACGTTTGTATGTGTGACGTCGAGTGGACGTCATTCGCAGCCTGCTCACGTATTGCTACGAATTTTCTGTGAGTTTTGCCTCCCGGCCGATAAAAGTAGTTCAAAATTCGTATTCTACGGGTCAAATAGTTCAATTTTGCATTTTGTTGTATCCAAATGGGTCCACTAAAACGCGAGATACCGAGTTTTGGGTTTCCCTATTGGTTACTTTTCTAGAAATCTCCAGAAATATGGATGTTACAGCTTCGTTAGCCTCAGTTTTGGGGACTTATTTTTGGCGCCCAATTTGAGGATATATTGAAAAAAAGTCGCCAAGCATGGCGATATTTCGGACATTGGGTGCGATTTTTCCAATGAGAACTTTAAAGTTAGTTTTACTGCATTAACAACACACAATAGCCTTATATTACTCAATTTCTCTTCTATGACGTAATTAAGAGTCTCGCTTTATGTGGAATGTTCGAAATATATTCTTCGGGCAGCTTCTTTTAACTTTGGCAACAGCTATAAATAGGGGAGGCAGACAGACCGAAATGTCAGTTTTTCACCAAGCATTCGTTCAGTGTGTTCGCTTCATTACGCTGTGAATTGTACTGTGCTATAGAAGCGGTATTTTCGCTTGCCTTTTTGAAGCCTTGTTTTAAAGTGCCGCGTGTCAATTCTTCATTGCTGAGTCTTGAGGGACAGTTTGCGACATCCCTCGTATACTTCCACTTTTGCCTGTGGAAGTGTTTTATTTTGCGTGAGAAATACAACCTTTGTGAAAGCTTCTGAACTAAGAGGACTGTGTTATAAGCACGTTAGTGTCGGATTGTGCTTGTGAATTTTGTACAGCGGATGGTTCGACGAAGTTCTAGAATAAATGAAGTCAGTGTTCCCTCCTGACGAGTGGGCTCTTTACTAGAACTTTCTACACCCACTGGAAGACGAATCCAGAGATCTAGCAGAGTATTTCTGGAACAGTATGTTGGTATTCTGCAAAGTACGGCAGAGCTTTAGGTGCAGAAGCCTACGATTCGAATGACGTCACAAATCTACAGGAACCACCCCCCACCCCCAGATTTCGAATGCCACGTGCTGAGCGTTCGATTGAGTTTTAAAACGATTGGCTTCAATAATTTTCAATAATCGATCCATTCGAATGGTTCCATTCATGTTGTGTGCCTGTCACTCTTCTCTTGCCCGGCCGAACTGCAGGAAGAGACCAGGGGGGGGGGATGATGGGCGGCAGGGCATTCGAGGCAAGCGCTCGTGCCCCCAACAGAAACGACCCCCCCCCCAATTACCTTTTAAGTTCAAAAATTTCTAAATTTTAATTTAAAATGAGAGACAGAGAAACCAATTCTTTTAAAAATGAAAAAAAGGGAAGAAAATCTGAAACATTTTCAGATTTTAAATACGCACTAAAGTGCGTATTTAAAATCTGAAATCGTCGCATCCACATTTGGATGGATGTAATATTAAAAGCACATCCTAATTTATGAGTCGTCCCTATTTTCTTTCCCTGTTCCATTAAGTTGGAAAGCGTATCATTATTCATGAGTGTGCCGTATTTTTCTACCTTGTTCCATACAGCACATCCTTAGAATCGAAATCTATCTTAAAATCGTCCACTAAAACTATTTTACAATCTTCGCCAAGTATATTACAAACTATACTTCACCGTTTTAACGATTGTTTCGAATGTGTATCCTAATCCATGAGTGTGCCGTGTTTGTCTTTCTTGGGTGGATTCCTACTTGAACGCCCCGACTCTCGCCAAGGTGGCGATCATAAAACATGTGCAGTGACCACGACGATTTTTTTTTTTTTTTTGTGGTAACCGTAATATAGAATTAAAATGGCGATTTGGGACAACCAGTAAGTACAGCATTCCCTTACATTTTTATTTATTTTGGGTTGCCAATGAATGTAGTTTTAGTAATTAGGTGTCTGCAAATTCTTTAACGGGTGCGTTGATCGCTCATTTGTTCACGTTAGTTTTCATCTAGTTCTTTTGGGAGCGTTCAAACTTATGCATAACTCTTAGAGACCCATGACTGCAAAGTTTGCAGAGAGTGCGGTCGTTAAAATTAGAATCAGCACTTTTTTGTACTTTAAAACACATCTTTGGAATCGGAATCTATCTTAAAATCACCCAGTGAAACTGTTTACAACCTTCGCCAGGCATATTCCAACTGTACTTCACTTTAAATACTGTTTGGAATGACCCTCATACTCCATGAGTGTGCCGTGTTTTCTTTCCTTGTTCCATAAAACACTTCTTCGGAATAGATATCTATATCAAAATCGCCTACCAAAGCTGTTTAACGATTTTCGCCAGGCATAGTCAAACTATACTTCACTTTTATAAATACCACTCGGAAAGTGTATCATAATCTATGACTGTACCGTATTTGTGTTCTCTGTTCAATCAAACACTCCTTCGGAATTAAAATCTATATTAAAATCGCCTACTAAAACTATTTTGCAATATTCGCCAGGCATTTTCTAACTATACTCGTAATATATTTATAATAAATTGTCGCGTTTTGGTGCCCAATTCAGCAATTCATTAACAAAAATTGCAAACCTTGTGCGACTTTCAACAGTTTATTAACGGCCCTCCCCCCTCCACGTTATCTGCCAAACACACACAAAAAGATCTTCACCGTGACAATTCATATCTAGAAAACACTTCTTCGACGCTTCTAAGATCGCGTAGACAAAGTTCTCGTATTGAGCGAAATAGCACCCTAGTACCATGGGTGCCGGCAGAATATTTCCCAGAGGGGGGGCGCAAAGACTATTCAAGGGGGGGCAAAGACTACTCAAGGGGGGCAAAGACTACTCAAAGCGGGTCAAAGACTACTCAAAGTGGGTCAAAGACTACTTCAACGTATAGTTACCATGTTGGAAAGAGCTAAAAAATAAGGGAAAACCCTGCATACAAAAATCCAGGGGGAGGCCATTGCCCCCCCTTGCCCTATGCTGCCGGTGCCCATGCCTAGCACTAATAATAACTTTGCTACTATTTTTTTTCATAGCGATACTATATCCGCACTTACCTACTCATTACCTAGTACCGCTATATCCTACTCTTTATATCCGCAACTGTTTTTAGCTAAACCGTTTAGCCTCGGGCAATTTATTCTTATGCTGATCGCGAGCAAATCGATGGAGCTGATTTTCAGTCGGAACAGATACAAGGAAATAGCTTCCGAAGTGGAGTGAAGTGAAGTGAAGATCTATCGCACTCTAAATAAAGGCTCCCATATAAACATTTGGGAAATAAATACAAAAATGGCGGGGTTATAAAGATGTGTAAAGAAATGGACGATTGAAAATTAAATGATGTTACCAATTTTCGGGGCAACCCGCTGTTCTGGGTTTAAAATACTTTCAAATTCGTGTTCTACGCATCCAATATTTAAATTTTGCATTTTGTTGCATCAAAATCTGCCACTAGAATCGGAGACATAAGAGTTTTGGGTTCTACCATTGGTTTACATAGCGTTTCCTAGAAATCTCGAGAAATATGGGTCGTACGCCTTCGCTAACCTCACTTTTGGGGATTTAGTTTTGGCGCCCAATTGGGCGATATTGGGGCAAAAAGTTGCCAAGATGGGTGACATTTCGGTCATTGGGCGCGATTTTCCCAATGGCACTTGTAAAGCTAGTTTTCCTGTATAAACAATACTTAAGTAGCCTAATATTGCTCCTTTACGTAATCAAAATTCGCGCTTTACGGGGATCTTTCGAGATACAGTGTCTTCCAGAAATTTCTAATAGCTTCTGCTTTATCTATAAAAGAAAGCGGGCTGCCCCGGTCTAGTTTGTCTTACTTGTGCCGAGAGCAGATGTCCGTGAAAGCTTATAAGGCTTTGTATTGGCTCTTAGAAAAGCTGTGTTTAGCATGCTTTAGAAGTTTAGCTTTTGTGTGCTATGTGTAAATTTTTCGTTCCTGATTCTTGAGGGAATGTTTACGATTTCCCTCGTCAGTTCCCACTGAATTTTTGCCTGTGGAAGCGTTTTACTTTGCGTGAGAAATACAGCATTTGTGAAAACTTCTGTACTAAGCAGACTGCTGTAAGCAAGCTTCTGGCCGTTAGTACTTTGTTGTATCCTTTGTTGTTTGAGTTGTTACGACAAAGCTACGCATGGACAGTCTGCCTAGGATGAGGGCGTGCCTTGGTCGGAGAACTTCCTGAAGTATCCTAACGCACGTTACATCTGGAGAAAACCGACCCAGACCCTCCAGACCGTTAGATCGTGCGACAGGCCCGAACCCAATACTTGCAGACTTCGGCCATCCACCATTTTGAGTTTCTTAATCCACTCGGCCATGGTGGGCCAGATTTTTAGTGTGAATAAAAGTTTTTACGGGCATGATGTGCAGTGCAGGAAACCGCTGGTCATTGTAGGAGCCAGGCCCGTAGCTACGGGTGGGCCTACGAGGGCCGCTACCCACCCTGCTAAATTCTGTGCCCACCCTGCTTCTGGGCTATACAAGCGGCCGTATCATGGTCTCTATCTGAATCTGAACATAAATTGAATACCATTTTGGTTGTTCAAAATCAGGTTTGTCTCGAAATACATTACTCTAACGGAAATGCAAAGCAGGTGAAGCACTCGACTCCCAGTCATGGGCGCCGGCAGAATTTTTTCCAAGGGGGGCAAAGACTACTTTAACGTATGGTTACCATGTTGAAAAGAGCAAAAAAGCAAGGGAAAACACTGCATACAAGAATCCAGGGCGGGCATGACCCCCCTTTCCCTATGCTGCCGGCGCCCATGCTCCCAGTATTATTTTTACTTTTGTTGACATTTTACATCATGAAAGCATTTATAATGTTCGAGAACAAGAATATGAATGATCGCATTTTGAGGGCGGACGGATTAAAAATAATGTTTGAATTAAATAAAAAGGTTTTTAAGCTTTTAACATAAACTTCATTAATTTAGCAGATATTTAAAATATTTTTACCTCACAAATTTAACTGAATTATTAACGTTAAGAAACTAGAAACAAAATTCAAAATTGAGATTTCAATCGAGATTTAAAAAAGTAAAAGTATTTTAAATCATTAGCTAATTTTTGTAGGGTGAATTACTAAACAGTTAGTATGTCTTTACTAAGGTATTTCACGCCTGTGTCATGTTCTGCTGCAGCTACTACGAGTGCAACATCATCCTCAAGTAAAACTGTTTCTAGAGCTTCTTCCCTTTTATCTGTTACTATTGATCGCTTTCGTCATCCGTTTCAACTTTGCATCTTGTTCATCAGCTAGTGCTTCTTCTTTTAATTTTCTATTTGATTTGGGAGAGGAGGTGCCTTCTCAATGTAAAGGACGATTTCCCCAGCCTTTATATGGATCAAAACTCCGATCCTTCTCTGAAAAGTGGTGCATCGGTCGTCCGTGGCACCCCTTCTATCCCTGTTAAATCCATCGAATAATGCACTGCAGTCTAAAGCTATGGACCTGCTACAAGCAAGTGAAATTGTTGCCAGCATTATAGAAGAAATTAAAAAGCATTGAAATGTTGAACATTTTGATACCTTATGCAAAGGCTATGACAATGCTATCTTCTGGGCACGCTGAAGAGATTCCAGCTCCAAAACGTAGATGTTTGGTTCCAATCCATTTCATAGATTTCATCATGACTTAGTCTGTAGGTGGACGCCGTATTCCCAGGAATCCAAGGAAATATTGCAACAAGAACAACTAAGAATGCACCATGATGCCATTGATCGAACAATAGCAGAGCTGAATTTACGCTTCAGCCCACAGAAGATACAATTGTTAGACAGTATGAAAGCTCTCACTAACATGACCAGCAATTCGTTCGACATGCAGCACCTCGGCTGTCTGGCAAATTTATGCTATATTGATTTGAATGCCGCAACTGCTGAAATAGCAACGGCATGAAATTTCTTGCAAAAGAAAATATCAGAGTCGAAACTCTCAGCCACATTGCATGAAATGACAGCATTTATGTTCAATTACAGAGATGCATTTCCTTCTACTTATTGCCTTCTTGCTTCTTCCTTGTCAATAGGAGCGTCTACAGCAATCTGCGAGGCATCATTTAGCACTCTTTCAAGAATCTTAACTCTATTTCGGTCATCCATGCTGCACCAGAGGAAAGCTACCCTAATCCTTCTTGCTTTTGAACATAAACTCATGAACAGCATTCCAGTGGAGCTTGTTTTAAAGCAGTTCCATGGTGCAAAGAATCGACGTCTACAGCTTCATTGAGACGTCGATTGAGTGTATAAAGAAAAAAACACTCAAAAATACTAGGATAAAATCAATAAATATACTCCGTTATTATTCACAGGACCTTTAAAAAAAGGTATACGCGTTTCGAAAGCAGCAAAAGAGTGCTTTCTTTATTAGTACCTAAATGTGTACCATCCAACGGACAGTAAGCATGAAAATGCGAAAATAAATAAATAAATACAATTAAAAAATGTAAATTTTTTGTTTTTATGCTTTGCTGTTTGCTGGATGGTGCGCATTAGGTATTGATGATGAAAGCCACCTTTTGTTGCTTCCGAAACGCATCTACCTTTTTAAAAGGTCCTGTGAGTAATCACAAAGTTTGTTGCTTATTTTCAAGACACTATTCTTAATTCTCGCATTTAATCAGTTCCGTGGTTTTTTTTTTTAATATTTGCTGTTTGCTTTCCTTTGAGCGTAGTCTGCCTTGATAATTAAATATAAAGATTTTTGGCAATGAAGTATTGTTTTAGATGTTAAATAGTTTTGTTTTGTTTTAGTTTGCAGATTCAAAAATCGTGCCCACCCTGGGTATTTTCAGGCCGACCCATTAATCTAACCCTAGCTACGGGCCTGGTAGGAGCTCCGCGAAATAAATGCAAATCTGAGTGCAAAATAAAATGAACGGTCAATTTCGAATTTTTTTTTTTTAAAATCATGTGATTATCCAAGGAAACTGATTACGTCAAGCCAGTGCAGCAACTAGATTTATGTCACCCGGAGCAAATCTTAACTTTGTCCTCCACTTTTCAGAATGGCGCCCGAGGCAAGTGTTCCGTTTTCACTCGTCTATAGTAGCAGGCCTGCGTCAAGCACTGCAAAACTTTTCGAAAAAAATTGTTCAAAAATCGAAAATTTTACAGAATGGCGCACTCATTGCGAAAAAAGTTTCTTCTCATCTCCAAGTTTCAAGAATATTTTCTGAAACTTTCGTAAAAAACACTGTTTTTTCCCCCTTTTATTTCAGTGTGTAGTGCAGCTTGGAAGAATCATTCCGGAGTGCTTCCGAGTCCCAGGCTCTGTTAGTTTATTTTAATGAGTGTACCCCATGACCGTGAATTAGAATGGAATGAATTAAAATAGAATTTGTTTCATCCCCATGTTTTTTTTTAGCACTGGGGTGCTATTTCGCTCAGTACGAGAATTTTGTCTACGCGATCTTCTCGACAGGTTTTGCAGATATGAAATGTCACGGTGAAGATCTTTTCAAATGTGTTTTTTCAGATAACGTGGAGGGGGGGGGAGGGCGTTATTAAAATGTTCTCGCAACGGAATTATATGAAAGAGGGCCCGGAATAAACCCTAGAGGTTGAAAAGAAAACTGTAGCGGATCTGCCTCTGCGGCATTCGAAACTGCTTCCAAGGAATGCCCAAGGGCATGAAACTGCTAATGCATCTCTCTTAATCGATGTCAATCGAGCCCGCTCACTGCTTTTGAACAAATCAGCGTAAGGGAAGTAATTCGAAACCAGGCCCTCTTCTCTACGCTATGGAAACTCTTTTAGTAAAGTCAAGCCACTTCCTCCATAAAGAACTCACGAAGTTCTCGCCATGGAATTATATGAAAGAGGCCTCGGAATGAAAACTATTGATTGAAAAGAAAACTGATGCGGACCCGGCTCTGGGAATTCGAAACTGCCTCCAAAGAAAGCCTGAAGGCATGAAACTGCTAATGCATCCCTATTAATCGAACCCATTTTCTGCTTTTGAACAAACCAGCACAAGGGAGATGATCCGAACCCAGCCTCCGTTCTCTAAGCTTTGGAAACTTTTAGTGAAATGAAACAACTCCCTCAATACAGAACTGATCAATTTCTCTCCGTGGAATTATATGAGAGAGGCCTCAGAATAAAACCTAGTGATTGAAAAGAAAACTGATGCGGACCAGCCTCTGGAGTATTCGATCGGAGTATTATCGTTGTTAATCGAGCCCGCTACCTGCTTTTGATCAAACTTTAACGGTCGTGATTCGAAACAGGCCCCTTATCTAAGCTACGGAAAATATTTTAGTAGAGTGAAACCACTTCCTCGATACAGAACTGAGGATGTACTCGCTACAGAAATATGTAAAAGAGGCCTCGGAATGAAACCTATTGACTGAAAATAAAGCTGATGCGGACCCGCCTCTGGGGTACTCGAACCTGTCTCGAGACGATTGCGCGAAAGCGCAAGAAACTGCAGAATGCATCCCTATTCATCAATATTAATCGAGCCCGCTACCTGCTTTTGAACAAACTATAAGGGTCGTGATTCGAACCCAGGCCCCCTACTCTAAGCCATGAAAACTCTTTCAGTACAGTGAAACCACTTACACGCTACAGAACTGAGGAAGTACTCGCTAGAGAATTATATAAAAGATGCCTCGGAATAAAACCTAGTGATTGAAAAGAAACCTGATACGGACCCGCCTCTGGAGTATTCGAACCTGCCCGAAAAGAATGCGCGGTGGCCAAAAACAGCAAAAGCATCCCAATCTATTATTAATAGAGCCCGGTACCTTCTTTTGAACAAACTATAAGGGTCGTGATTTGAACCCAGGCCCCCTACTCTAAGCCATGAAAACTCTTTCAGTACAGTGAAACTACTTATTCAATATAGAACTGACGAAGTACACGCTAGAGAATTATATAAAGGATGCCTCGGAATAAAATCTAGTCATTGAAAGGAAACCTGATGCGGACCCGCCTCTGGAGTATTCGAACCTGCCCGAAAGGAATGCGTGGTGGCATGAAACTGCACAAGCATCCCAATTTATTGTTAATCGAACCCGCTGCCTGTTTATGAACAAACTATAAGGGTCGTGATTCGAACCCAGGCCCCCTTCTCTAAGCCATGAAAACACTTTCAGTACAGCGAAACCACTTCCTCGATACAGAACTGAGGAAATACTCGCTAGAAAATTATACAAAAGATGCCTCGGAATAAAACCTAGTGATAGTAAAGAAACCTGATGCGGACCTGACTCTGGAGTATTCGAACCTGCCCGAAAAGAATGCGCGGTGGCCAAAAACCACAAAAGCATCCCAATTTATGCCTAGCGTCCCTTTTTTGGGACGGCATTTTCGCTATTAGTCGAAAACGTTTTTTATTTTTCCTAGCATTTATTCATGAGTATTGAGCCTCAACTCTACCAAATATTTTAACATGACCAAGTAGGATGCTGATATTTCGATTTTCATGCATAATGTTTTTAAAGGAAATCATCTCTTGTTCAAGAATTTGACGTCAGAAATTTATCTATTATTTCTGTTATCAGTAAAAATCGAAGAAAGTCGCAAAAATATCCAGGCACAAATGGGTTAATACAGCCGGGTTACTGCTTTTGAACAAACTATAATGGTCGTGATTCGAACCCAGGCCCCCTACTCTAAGCCATGAAAACTCTTTCAGTACAGTGAAAGGACTTACACGTTACTGAAGTGAGGAAGTAGTCGCTAGAGAATTATATAAAAGATGCCTCGGAATAAAACCTAGTGATTGAAAAGAAACCTGATGCGGACCCGCCTCTGGAGTATTCGAACCTGCCCGAAAGGAATACGCGATGGCGAGAAACCGCAAAAGCATCCATATTTATTATTAATTGTGCACGGTACCTGCTTTTCAACAAACTATAAGAGTCGTGATTCGAACCCAGGCCCCTTTCTCTAAGCCATGAAAACTCTTTCAGTACAGTGAAACCACTTATTCGATACAGAACTGACGAAGTACACACTAGAAAATTATATAAAAGATGCCTCGGAATGAAACCTAGTGATTGAAAAGAAACCTGATGCGGACCCGCCTCTGGAGTATTCGAACCTGCCCGAAAGGAATGCGCGGTGGCCAGAAACCGCTAAAGCATCCCAATTTATTATTAAAACAGCCCGGTACCTAATTTTGAAAAAACTATAAGGGTAGTGATTCGAACCCAGGCCCTCTTCTCTAAGCCAGGAAAACTCTTTCAGAACAGTGAAACCACTTATTCGATACAGAACTGACGAAGTACACACTAGAGAATTATATAAAAGATGCCTCGGAATAAAACGTATTGATTGAAAAGAAAGCTGATGCGGACCCGCTTCTGGAGTATTCGAACCTGCCCGAAAGGAATGCTTAGTGGGATGAAACTGCACAAGCATCCCAATTTATTGTTAATCGAACCCGCTGCCTGTTTATGAACAAACTATAAGGGTCGTGATTCGAAACTGTCCCCTTATCTAAGCTATGGAAAATATTTTACAGAGTGAAACCACTTCCTCGATACAGTACTGAGGATGTACTCGCTACAGAATTATGTAAAAGAGGCCTCGGAATGAAATATATTGATTGAAAAGAAAGCTCATGCGGACCCGCTTCTGGGGTAATCGAACCTGTCTCAGACGTTTGCGGGAAGGCGCAAGAAACTGAGAATTCATCCCTATTCATCAATATTAATCGAGCCCGCTACCTGCTTTTGAACAAACTATAAGGGTCGTGATTCGAACCCAGGCCCCCCTTCTCTAAGCCAAGAAATCTCTTTCAGTACAGTGAAACCACTTACACGATACAGAACTGAGGAAGTAGTCGCTAGAGAATTATGTAAAACAGTCTTCGGAATAAAACCTAGTGATTGGAAAAAAACCTGGTGCGGACCCGCCTCTGGAGTATTCGAACCTGCCCAAAGGAATGCTTGGTGGCCAGAAACCGCAAAAGCATCCCAATTTATTATTAATAGAGCCCGGCTACCTGCTTTTGAACAAACTATAAGGGTCGTGATTCGAACCCAGGCCCCCTACTCTAAGCCATGAAAACTCTTTCAGTACAGTGAAACCACTTACACGATACAGAACTGACGAAGTAAACGCTAAATAATTATATAAAAGATGCCTCGGAATAAAACCTAGTGATTGAAAAGAAACCGGATGCGGACCTGCCTCTGGAGTATTCGAACCTGCCCGAAAAGAATGCGCGGTGGCCAAAAACCGCAAAAGCATCCCAATTTATTATTAATACAGCCGGGTTACTGCTTTTGAACAAACTATAATGGTCGTGATTCGAACCCAGGCCCCCTACTCTAAGCCATGAAAACTCTTTCAGTACAGTGAAACGACTTATTCGATACAGAACTGACGAAGTACACACTGGAGAATTATATAAAAGATGCTTCGGAATAAAACCTAGTGATTGAAAAGAAAACTGATGTGGACCCGCCTCTGGAGTATTCGAACCTGCCCCAAAGGAATGCGCGGTAGCCAGAAACCGCGAAAGCATCCCAATTTATCGCGGTTAATCGAGCCCGATACCAGCTTTTGAACAAACTATAAGGGTCGTGATTGGAACCAAGACCCCCTTCTCTAATCCATGAAAACTCTTTCAGTACAGTGAAATCACTTACACGATACAGAGCTGACGAAGTACACGCTAGAGAATTCTATAAAAGATGCCTCGGAATAAAACCTAGTGATTGAAAAGAAACCTGATGCGGACCCGCCTCTGGAGTATTCGAACCTGCCCGAAAGGAATGCGTGGTGGCATGAAACTGCACAAGCATCCCAATTTATTATTAATCGAGCCCGGTACCTGCTTTTGAACAAACTATAAGGGTCGTGATTCGAACCCAGGCCCCCTTCTCTAAGCCATGAAAACTCTTTCAGTACAGTGAAACCACTTATTCCATACAGAACCGACGAAGTACACGCTAGAGAATTATATAAAAGATGCCTCGGAATAAAACCTAGTGATTGAAAAGAAACCTGATGCGGACCCGCCTCTGGAGTGTTCGAATCTGCCCGAAAGGAATGCGCGGTGGCCAGAAACCGCACGAGCATCCCAATTTATCTTGGTTAATCGAACCCGGTACCATCTTTTGAACAAACTATATGGGTCGTGATTCGAACCCACGCCTCCTTCTCTACGCCATGAAAACTCTTTCAGTACAGTGAAAGCACTTACACTATACTGAAGTGAGGAAGTGGTCGCTGGAGAATTATGTAAAACATGCCTCGGAATAAAACCTAGTGATTGAAAGAAACCTGATGCGGACCCGCCTCTGGAGTATTCGAACCTGCCGGAAAGGAATACGCGATGGCGAGAAACCGCAAAAGCATCCATATTTATTATTAATTGTGCACGGTACCTCCTTTTAAACAAACTATAAGAGTCGTGATTCGAACCCAGGCCCCTTTCTCTAAGCCATGAAAACTCTTTCAGTACAGTGAACCCACTTATTCGATACAGAACTGACGAAGAACACGCTAGAAAATTATATAAAAGATGCCTCGGAATGAAACCTAGTGATTGAAAAGAAACCTGATGCGGACCCGCTTCTGGAGTATTCGAACCTGCCCGAAAGGAATGCTTGGTGGCATGAAACTGCACAAGCATCCCAATTTATTGTTAATCGAACCCGCTGCCTGTTTATGAACAAACTATAAGGGTCGTGATTCGAAACAGTCCCCTTATCTAAGCTATGGAAAATATTTTACAGAGTGAAACCACTTCCTCGATACAGAACTGAGGAAGTACTCGCTAGAGAATTATATAAAAGATGCCTCGGAATGAAAACCTATTGATTGAAAAGAAAGCTGATGCGGACCCGCTTCTGGGGTATTCGAACCTGTCTCGAGAGGTATGCGGGAGGCGCAAGAAACTGCAGAATGCATCCCTATTATCATTATTAATCGAGCCCGCTACCTGCTTTTGAACAAACTATAAGGGTCGTGATTCGAACCCAGGCCCCCTTCTCTAAGCCAAGAAATCTCTTTCAGTACAGTGAAACCACTTACACGATACAGAACTGAGGAAGTACTCGCTAGAGAATTATGTAAAACAGTGCTTCGGAATAAAACCTAGTGATTGGAAAAAAACCTGGTGCGGACCCGCCTCTGGAGTATTCGAACCTGCCCAAAGGAATGCGTGGTGGCCAGAAACCGCAAAAGCATCCCAATTTATTATTAATAGAGCCCGGTACCTGCTTTTGAACAAACTATAAGGGTCGTGATTCGAACCCAGGCCCCCTTCTCTAAGCCATGAAAACTCTTTCAGTACAGTGAAACCACTTACTCGATACAGAACTGACGAAGTACACGCTAGAGAATTATATAAAAGATGCCTCGGAATAAAACCTAGTGATTGAAAAGAAACCTGATGCGGACCCGCCTCTGGAGTATTCGAACCTGCCCGAAAGGAATGCGCGGTGGCCAGAAACCGCACAAGCATCCCAATTTATTATTAATACAGCCCGTTACCTGCTTTTGAACAAACTATAAGGGTCGTGATTCGAACCCAGGCCCCCTTCTCTAAGCCATGAAAACTCTTTCAGTACAGTGAAACCACTTATTCGATACAGAACTGACGAAGTACATGCTAGAGAATTATATAAAAGATGCCTCGGAATAAAACCTAGTGATTGAAAAGAAACCTGATGCGGACCCGCCTCTGGAGTATTCGAACCTGCCCGAAAGGAATGCGCGGTTTCCAGAATCCGCACAAGCATCCCAATTTATTATTAATTGAGCCCGGTACCTGCTTCTGAACAAACTATAAGGGTCGTGATTCGAACCCAGGCCCCCTTCTCTAAGCCATGAAAACTCTTTCAGTACAGTGAAACCACTTATTCGATACAGAACTGACGAAGTACACGCTAGAGAATTATATAAAAGATGCCTCGGAATAAAACCTAGTGATTGAAAAGAAACCTGATGCGGACCCGCCTCTGGAGTATTCGAACCTGCCCGAAAGGAATGCGTGGTGGCATGAAACTGCACAAGCATCCCAATTTATCGCTGTTAATCGAGCCCGCTACCTGCTTATGAACAAACTATAAGGGTCGTGATTCGAACCCACGCCTCCTTCTCTAAGCCATGAAAACTCTTTCAGTACAGTGAAACCACTTCCTCGATACAGAACTGAGGAAGTACTCGCTAGAGAATTATATAAAAGATGCCTCGGAATAAAACCTAGTGATTGAAAAGAAACCTGATGCGGACCCGCCTCTGGAGTATTCGAACCTGCCCGAAAGGAATGCGTGGTGGCAGAAACCGCACAAGCATCCCAATTTATTGTTAATCGAGCCCGCTACCTGCTTTTGAACAAACTATAAGGGTCGTGATTCGAACCCAGGCCCCCTTCTCTAAGCCATGAAAACTCTTTCAGTACAGTGAAACCACTTCCTCGATACAGAACTGAGGAAGTACTCGCTAGAGAATTATATAAAAGATGCCTCGGAATAAAACCTAGTGATTGAAAAGAAACCTGATGCGGACCCGCCTCTGGAGTATTCGAACCTGCCCGAAAGGAATGCGTGGTGGCATGAAACTGCACAAGCATCCCAATTTATTGTTAATCGAACCCGCTGCCTGTTTATGAACAAACTATAAGGGTCGTGATTCGAACCCAGGCCCCCTTCTCTAAGCTATGAAAACTCTTTCAGTACAGTGAAACCACTTCCTCGATACAGAACTGAGGAAGTACTCGCTAGAGAATTATATAAAAGATGCCTCGGAATAAAACCTAGTGATTGAAAAGAAACCTGATGCGGACCCGCCTCTGGAGTATTCGAACCTGCCTCAAAGGAATGCGCGGTGGCCAAGAAACTGCACAATGCATCCCAATTTATCGCTATTAATCGAGCCCGCTACCTGCTTTTGAACAAACTATAAGGGTCGTGATTCGAACCCAGGCCCCCTTCTCTAAGCCATGAAAACTCTTTCAGTACAGTGAAACCACTTACACGATACAGAACTGAGGAAGTAGTCGCTAGAGAATTATGTAAAACATGCCTCGGAATAAAACCTAGTGATTGAAAAGAAACCTGATGCGGACCCGCCTCTGGAGTATTCGAACCTGCCCGAAAGGAATGCGCGGTGGCCAGAAACCGCAAAAGCATCCCAATTTATTATTAATAGAGCCCGGTACCTGCTTTTGAACAAACTATAAGGGTCGTGATTCGAACCCAGGCCCCCTTCTCTAAGCCATGAAAACTCTTTCAGTACAGTGAAACCACTTACTCGATACAGAACTGACGAAGTACACGCTAGAGAATTATATAAAAGATGCCTCGGAATAAAACCTAGTGATTGAAAAGAAACCTGATGCGGACCCGCCTCTGGAGTATTCGAACCTGCCCGAAAGGAATGCGCGGTGGCCAGAAACCGCAAAAGCATCCCAATTTATTATTAATAGAGCCCGGTACCTGCTTTTGAACAAACTATAAGGGTCGTGATTCGAACCCAGGCCCCCTTCTCTAAGCCATGAAAACTCTTTCAGTACAGTGAAACCACTTATTCGATACAGAACTGACGAAGTACACGCTAGAGAATTATATAAAAGATGCCTCGGAATAAAACCTAGTGATTGAAAAGAAACCTGACGCGGACCCGCCTCTGGAGTATTCGAACCTGCCCGAAAGGAATGCGCGGTGGCCAGAAACCGCAAAAGCATCCCAATTTATTGTTAATCGAGCCCGGTACCTGCTTTTGAACAAACTATAAGGGTCGTGATTCGAACCCAGGCCCCCTTCTCTAAGCCATGAAAACTCTTTCAGTACAGTGAAACCACTTCCTCGATACAGAACTGAGGAAGTACTCGCTAGAGAATTATATAAAAGATGCCTCGGAATAAAACCTAGTGATTGAAAAGAAACCTGATGCGGACCCGCCTCTGGAGTATTCGAACCTGCCCGAAAGGAATGCATGGTAGCATGAATCTGCACAAGCATCCCAATTTATTATTAATCGAGCCCGCTACCTGCCTTTGGAACAAACTATAAGCGTCGTGATTCAAACCCAGGCCCACCCTTCTCAAAGCCATGAAAACTCTTTCAGTGCAGTGAAACCATTCCCTCGATACAGAACTGAGTAAGTTCTTGCTATAGAATCATATAATGGATGCCTCGGATTAAAATCTAGGATTGAAAAGAATCCTGATGTGGACCCGCCTCTGGAGTATTCGAACCTTCCCAAAGGAATGCGTGGTATCATGAAACTGCAATACAGAACTGATCAATTTCTCTCCGTGGAATTATATATGAGAGGCCTCAGAATAAAACCTAGTGATTGAAAAGAAAAGTGGTGCGGTCTCGCTTCCGGTGTATTGGAACCTGTCCGGAAGGAATCCATTATGGGATTCAACTTCTCTCGCATCCCTAGTAATGGCTGTTGTTCGATCCCACACCCTTCTTTTTCGATTTCTGAGCCCCATGCCAGAGTAAAAATAACTGACTGAACACACATAAACTATGCTTCTCGTTTTTGGGAACATTTTAAGGCTAGGATGCAGACAATTTTTACGATTATAAACCAGTTTTATAAACTGATAAGTAGGTTCCGACCAATTGGTATAGACCGATTGGTGGTTATATTCCAGTTTTATAGACCGACTGGCGGGTCTGCATCCCAGTCTTAGAATGTTTCCTAATAACAGCTTATTAGCTGTTGGAAAATATCTCTTATTTGAGACGTGCCGAATATGGCGTTCACCTTCGACAGAGTGCAATCTGCCGTATTTATAGAAGATTTTAGCGTCTAGGGTTGAAAAATTGTTGCTTTTAAAATCCATGCATAATGAAACATTTTTGTTGATTGACCATGAAAACAGTTATTCTTTGAATGCTGCTCACTTGTCGAGAGCTGACATTTAAACAGCTTCTTTTTTTAAATGAATAAATTTTCGAAAAAAACACATATATAAAAGAATAGTACTGTACGTACGAACGTTTCGGGTGGACTCATATTCAGTTATCCCCTTCTGTTTTATAAAGTTCCTTTGCGGCACAGCCGGAAGTTTGTTATACCTCTGATTTACTCTCTACTGTGAATTGTACTGATCTTTCTTCCCTGTTTGCTGTTGAACAGAAATGCAACAATTCTTTACCTTTTTCATGATGTTCCTGCTGCGAAAAAGCACAAGGGTTTTTCTAGTTATTTGGTATTCGTGAACTCCTTCCCATTCTTTACCGCTACACATGTTGTTTCCAATCATCCTTACTAGCTAAAAACTTTGACATTTACGTTTTTCGTTCTATCAAAATCTGTTCCGAGTCATCATCTCTTCAAAGATCCATCATCTTTAACCCTTGATCTTTAATTTGCGAAGTTTAATCTTTGTTTACTTCTGATAATTATTTTAATCCACTACCTCTTTCTATGCAACCGAATTTCTAAACATGGCGATTGTGTCAGTTACAGAGTTACCAAAAGAGCTATCGAATTTAGGCTAAAAATGTACGAGATAAAGCAGGAGCTTTCCAAAATTTTCCATAGTCTCTCATTGTTAAAATTCTAATGATTCTCTGCATTTTTTTAAAGCTCAGATCTTGTGATTGTGCGCGCAGCAAGTCTCCGTTCCAGCTTGATTTTTTGGAAGGTTTTTCCACTATTCCGTTTTTGAAACACTTTGTTAACGACTGTTATTACATTCTTTTCATTCAATCTGCTTCAAATAGGTTGTAAAGGTTATGTCGAAATTTCCCCCTCTGTCTTTCTTCCTCTTCAAGGGTGTGTTAAACGTATTTGCTTTTATATGCATATATATTAAAAAAAGAACTGTTATTTCGTTTTATTTTAATAAAAAAAAGTTAGTACTTGTTATGTCATTGTTCTCAGTTTATTTCGTTTATGTTTTTTACTTTTTATTTATTTTATTGTTTTGTTTTATTTTTAAACTTACTATTCTTTTTTTGCTATTTTATTTCTTCTCCCAACCTTTTCGTTCCAAAGTTTTATTATGTGTGGTTTACCTACTATTCCTTTAGCAACTTTTCCCCGGCGCAATTTGTTTACTTCTCTCACTTCCTACCTCTGTAGAGAAGTACAAAATTTGATAACTGAGGAAGTGAGGACAATTTGTACCACCCGAAATATTCGCACTAATTTTTTTTTCTTAAATGTGCGTTACAAAATTGATTGTGTTCATTCATTTTAAACCTGTGTGTAAAACGGATATAACGATAAAAAGATATTCAAATTACATATCAGGAGACGCTAAAGTACTTTTCTTCAAGAGGAGAATACCCACCTACCAGCAACAGAGCGGAAAAGCAAACACAAAACTTATTGGATGTAGGCGTGCCGGATATTCGTACATCCGCGAAGCTGCGTAAGAAAGTAAAGATATCTATGAGAAAAAATAAATGATCTGCCTCCACAGTATCTTGGGCGGAATTATAAAGATTTTTTGAAATAAATGAATAAATCGTGCTATTAATTAGTTTTCTTTACGACTGAATAAAATATTTATACGAAATATTCATTCCTCCTTCAAATTGAATCTCAGAGCTTAAAAATAAATCGGACTTGCTTCAAATCACTATTAGTTATTTAAAGCTACAGCCTGTGCAACAAATAATAGTAATTTTCTCAATGTGATAGTAACAGAGGCTTTCGTTATCGCATGTCTTTTAGTTAAGTACGTTTAAAACTATCAATAAATTATATCAATTATTATAAGCAGTTAGGAACAGTTAAAAAAAGAGGATCCAAATAATCGGCCAGTTCATTGGCTTTTCAGTAGCTGCGTAAAATTATTGAATAAACATTTTAATTTTAACCTTATTTTAACATTTTTATGAAAAGAGTAAGCTGCTAAGTATAATTTTACGCAAAATTTGTACGTGTTTTCCTTAAAAATTAAAGTAGTTTTACTTGGCATAGTTCGATAAAATAATAGATAATGCGGACAAATAAATAATTTAATACAAATTATTATAACTTAAACCCTACACTATTATTCTGTTTCAGACATCCATTACCATAAAAATAAAATAAAATGTATAAAAAACTGCATATTGTGAGTATTTATAAATGAAAATAAAAATTGAACATTTTAACATATTTTAGCCGTATTTTAAGAGATTAATTCTAAAGATAAGGATTTTAAAATATCAATTTACAAATTTTTTAACTGTTTTATTACTAGCCACTAAAAACTTTCATTTTGAATAAAAATGAATGAAAGAACCTAAATTCTATTATATTTTGTATCTTTATCAGATTCCATTTTACGAATAGCAAATCTGAAGAAAAGAAAAAAAAAAAAACCTCCACAATGTGTACAAAATGGCAATTTTAAATTGACACTCGCTTATAAAAAAAATGCGCTAACTAAAAGATTTGTATATCCGTATCCACGAACCTACATTTTTAACGATCCGGCACACCTCCAGTAGATATCCTGCTCTTGAAGAAGGGAAAATCTGTGCTTTCCTGCCGAACAGAATCGTGAACAGCATGCAAAGTATTTTGATGGTCAACCAACAAGCATAGCACCCCTTCACACGGACTGACCCAGAAAGAACGCATTCACGAGTGAATGGATCACCGTCGACGTGCTGGGACGTGCCCCATCTCGGTGAGTACTGGGATGTCACGTGACCGCACCGGCCCTGCAGTCAAAGGAACAGTGAATCCATGGCGGTCGCCGGAATGCGACATCGTGCGGCGGGCTGCGTGGATTACGTCATGCCGAGTGCAAGAGCCCGATATTTTGTACCTTTTCTTTTTTTGGTGCAGACAACCAGATTTTGTGATCCTGTTCAACAGTTCGTTGGCGTAACTGGGTAGGCTTTCTCGCTATTCCTAGTGTGGGCATCGCACCGCCCTAGATGGTTCCATCGCTCGTTCTTGCAGTGGAAAGTCTCGTTTTTCCCATACGGTGGGCTAACATTTCGTTACTTACGTACTGCACGTCGACTATTTGTGTCCATATGTATACTTATATCTATATACTATATTTTAATACATTGTGCGATGAAACGGCCAACCATAACCCGATTCTCTGTTACTAATCTTTATCAACCTGTTGACTTCGGATGTCCCTTTACTTTTTTAATACATTAAATTTTTCATTTTCCGAGCTGTAAGAATTTCGACAGCCGGAATGAATAAGGCCGAATGGGCTCGGTCGACAGTACAATACGTAAGTACACATTTTTCCAAGTCTATCCTAGCCACCACCCAGTTACGCCAATGCCTCTGCTGACTTCTGATTAGAAAAAAATTAGGAATTATAATTGTAAGAGACTCGACCCCGCCCATGTCACGTGGTATGTGGCCATTCCATTTCATAGTTTTCGGTGATTATCCCGGAGAACTTGGGCGGGGATCTGAGTTTTTTTTTCCCGTTTAATACCTGGATCTCTTGAGGGGTTCTTCCGCGCTGTGGACCCCGCAGCAAAATGGACACTCCCCACGCGGACGATGAGTCGAGTCTATTCTCGTGTCGGTCGGACTATACGTGAACCTCCTGGACAGTGTCGTTCAAGCCCAGTGAGAGCAACTTAAGCGCGTGAGATACCCGAAATTACTTCGGGCAGAAGAAAAAATGACGGTTTCTCCTTTGCAAAGTTCAAACTGAGTTCTTTTTTTTTTTTTGGATAGGTTTTCAGCATTTCATTCACTGTTTCCCGCAATAGAGGGTGCCACTTTTATTGAGCAATGATTACAACAATGAAATGATGAAGCAGCTTACGCCACAGAAAAGGATCCCCCCCCCTTGGACTTGAAAAAACGGACTTGGTGGACATTAAAATAGCGTGCGTCGTTTAGAAAGAATGTCCATTGAGCGCCTAGCTACGGAACTGTTGTCATTTAATTTCAAGCAGATGCTTTATTTTTTTCCAAATCCTTTTTACGCGATTCAAACACTATTTAAAAAGATTTTCTCTGGTATATTTTTAAGTGAACATTTTTTCGGCATTGAGACATAACCTTATGAGATTATTTCCCAAAGTGTGCCAACAGTTGTCAGAATATTCCGATTTTTAGCGTATTTAACGATCATTAAGCACTTACACATTTCTTCGCTTATTCATTCCAAATTTCACAATCGCACGTACCGTTTGACTTTCTCGAGCCCCACTCGTCGAATTGAGTCGAGTTTGGATGATACGATCCACGATACACTAACGAACATTTTCACCTCTCAAGCACATAAACTGGAGCCGTGGTATCCCACCCAGGGGTTAAGGGGCCGGTTTTTAACTGAAAGGTTGCGGCTTCGACTCCGACGCATTGCTCAAATCATGAGGGTGTGAATGCTTACTCAATCCGTTGGTCGGAAACTCACCGAAAGTTAAGTTTCCGAGGGTTGCCAATATTCAGAAGTCCTTCCTTCTGATGAGTATGCAAAGTGAAAGAAGTGAGAAGTGATTTTTAAACCTGTCCCGACCCTGTCGGTAACAGTAGGTAACAGGGACCCATCCACCCATCACAATATGCTTACTCCTACCCTTTTTTTTCTACAATTTTTCAAAACAGGGCATTGTCTTCAGAATGTCTGATGGGTTGGGGCACATCGATCCAAGAAGGCGTGTGTTTTTTGACAGGGAGGGGATTTTGACTCAAACTTATACGACGAAAGGGGGGGGATCTTTTGTGCGAGTGTTTAACTCTCCATAATACAGGGGGGGGAATCCTATCCATCTTCTACTCTTCGCTATCGGAATGCAAGTTTTCGCCTTCATCTGACGCGTCTGAAAAAATAGCATCCTTTCCGAGAGTGAATCCGACATCGGCGCGATTTCGACAGCTTCGTGGTAGCTCATAGAGAGGTCTTCTCGGGTTGTGAAGTCACGAGTCGAGAAGACTTGATTTATCCGGTGCGGAAAGCTTTCCAAGGATATCGTGGTAGGGCCGCTGGTCAACAAAATAATCACATAAACCGGCCAATCTCTCAGCGGGTATCGGGAGAGTTGAATTATCGAGATTTCGTTATGAAGTAAACGGGGTACTTAAATTGGACGATGACAATGAGCATTCTCAATGATTTACGAATAGTACTTGTTCCGTGGCCAAGATTTTATTTAAGAATTTTTACCAACGTTTTCCTCTTGTTTTCTTCATGGCAATCTGGCCACGCTTTACTTTCGATAAAGGATGAAAAAAACTAGGTGCGGCTTCTACCCCATTTTCATAAGATCTTGTTGATGCAGTCAAAGCTGCAAGTAAATCACTTGGATAAGACTTCATCCCACAATATTACGTCACCCTTTTCAGAAGTCCTGACCTTTTTTACTGGCCTTTTCAAAAATTGTACTCTGCTCGCATCGCTATAACCCATTTTTAGCCATTTTAAGCTCCGTTTAATCCATCTTTAGCCAAAACTTTAATTTTTCGAAAAGCAAGTTTTTTTAATGTGATTTATTCGCTATCGGTGCATAACAAATAAATTTTTGAATTTCGTGTAACAGTTTCGAAAATATTAAATCATTTTTCGTTCGAAATGATTGAGAGCCTTTTTTTTTTAAATTATGGTGAAAACGTTGAATGATAATTTCGTCGTGTGTACAGGTCAATGGCTGTCATTGGATTAAGACGTCACTTTTATAAGTGGACTATATAAATTCTGAAATATATAAACTAAATAAGGATTTTTGTCTACGCGGAGAAGCTGTGAATCACGTTTAGGGGTTGCTAAACCGCGGAGGGGTCAAGAAATGTCAAAAGTAGCAAAGATTGGTCATTTTTGGAGATGTATCGCCACTTTTGCCCCCTAAAGTAAGTCCCCAAAATTGAACCCGACTTGGCGATATCTTCTGTATCCGGCGAGAAATTGTCGAAGCCTACTATTTATTTAATAGCAATATTAAACAGTGTCTATATTAGTATGAAGAAAGGGAATTATAGTTAGAATATGCCTGGCGAAGAATGTAGAACATTTTAATGTGAATGGACATTTCATGCCCCAAAAAGAGTTCTAATTAACAGGAAATACAAATACGGATCTTTCACGGATTATGATGCATTTTCCAACTTAATGGAAGAAGATAGACAAATAGGGCACACGCGTGTATTATGATATTCCTACAATATATGGTACTTAAGTGCGTATTTATAGAATGAAAATGCTTCAGTTTTTTTTTTTTAATCTTACTTGTTTTATGTTGATTTTTAGCTCTCTTCCCACTTTCTAAAAAAAAAAAAGGCTGAAATTACCAGACAGGACATAGCTATCAGCGTCAGAAAATCATGCTTTAAACAAAGCCATACTTACATGTTGCGTCTGATCTGTAAGAGATGCATAAAATGTTTAGTAAATACAAACATTAAAAATTCTTTATCGGGGAAATGTTGCGTTTTTAACTTTCACTGATTTAAAAACAATATGAGCGGAAAAGTATGTAATGGATTTTATAAAGTAGTAGTATTTACTTATTATTAAGTTAATATTAATAATAAGCTTTTAGTATAGATTGTTTCAACGTGATGTCACAGTGACCTTTGAAACGCAAAAGTGACCAATAGGCTTGTTCTACGTGTCTTTTGACTGGCAAAATTAGAAAATAAGCTTGTTCCTTCTGACGCGACTGCATTTTTTATTAGTAAACATGGTACATTTTATAAAATATTTTATTGATTTTCTAAAATATTTTTATATTACTATATTAATTATTTCTATACTAATGATATATTTTTTTAATAATAAATATACAATTTTACTAATCATTATCTTTTACATAAGCATTTAATTTTTTTAATTTTAATAATATTTTTAATACTTTTTTTCATAACAGTACGTGTGTACAGTACTCGGAAGCTCGAGTTGGCGAGATCTTGACATACGATAAGCAATTGAAAAGGCAGAATTTGCCCCTGTAGACATTTTTGTTTCATAAAACCATTACCGCATTCACCGAGTTATTATTATTTTTCCCCCTGGAGGAAAGGGGATTATTTCTAGGGAAAGCATGTATAAAGAAATACATTAAATTATTCAAAAATATAATGTACAAAAGCATGTGAACGTCACTTTAATTTTTTTTATAGGGTTACAAGAGTTTATGCATATGTTTAGCTAACAGTTTGAGCTGTTGGCCAAACATATGGCTGTATGTTCAGCTACCAGTGGACATACATCCACTGGTTAGATCATGTGACTCTGCGTGCATCTGGCAGTTTATTTAAATTTTGAAATTGTCTATCACTACTAAAATTTTGAAATTGTCTAGTTTTTTTATTTTATTTTTACATAGCACCGATTACTTGCAAATATAAAAATATGCATTTATTGATGTTTACTATTATTTTTTCTAGATAAGCAAATACCGTTAATTTTTACAAGTAGAGAGTTAAAAAAGCCAGCTTTCAATTTTTTTATATATTAATTCATTTTTTGAAACTCACTTTCAAATTAAAATATTATATTAATTTACTGCTTCAAAGTATATCACAACCATTCTACGGTTTCACTTAAGCGCAAAGTTTTTCGCGGTTTAAGATATCATTTTAAAAACATGCGTGCAAAAATTGCAACAAAAACATTGCTTTTATCATGTAATAAAAGTGAAAATTCATATTTCTTTCAATGATAATAATGTGATTACCGATAGCATGGAAAATAGCTTTCATGTTACTACAGAAGGTTAAACATATTGGGCGGAAAAACCCTTTAAAAGATCTAAAAGGTATAATTTATTTTATTTAATCTTTAAAGCCTTCCTGACTTCGTAAGTCGTTTCAGGAAGTGCATTATTTTCTATAGATCAATTTTTACAAACTTATCAATATAGTGTTCAGGTTATAAAAACAACAATGAAAAAAGTTATAAATATATCAACATATTTTAAACAAATGGTACTTCCACAGATGAAACAATTTTATAAAAAATATATACATTATTTATATATGTATACTTATAAATATCGTAACATATAACACAATATTTAAGTTGTGTGAACAACAATGAGAAAAGATTATAAATATACCACATATTATAATCCGCAAATAAAACAATTTTAGAAATAATACTTCCTTCTTTAAAATTTTTTAAACACATTATTCACCATATATCAATTTATACCAACTTATCGAGGTAATATTCAAGTTATATGAACAACAATGAGAAAAGATTATAAATATACCAACATATTATAATCCGCAAATAAAAAAAAATAATTAGCACATAATTAATACAACTCATAATTCTAAATATTGTTACAGATAAAATGTTATTTAACATTTTTTTTCTATTGTATTTCAAATCACATTTAAAAACTTTTATCTGTATGCTTACTGCATTAACGATATATTTACTCTTTAAAAAAGTGTACATATACTTATATAAACAAATGTCATGCTCCCAGTAAGGCTATTTTTTCAGGTGTCAGAGGATAGATCTGGTGGTCATTAACAGACATTTAATTCAAAAGTTCAGATGCATTCAAATACCAAGAATAAATTATTCACAGCCAAAACATCATGAGAATATTTTACAATGCAAGTATCAAACTATAAATATTATCTACATTCTTCCTGTATTGCACATTCTAAACTTCGTGTAGGCACCCAGTAACAAGCTGCAACGAATTTTGTCAGTCGAGCGTTTAGATTGCGGTCATGATAAACTATTCCATTCTAGAAAGTACTTCTGTTGGTGAGTATTCCCTCTTATGGTCATTTTATAAAAAAATTCAATAAATAGACCACAAGCAACCAGTCCCCGTGTTCAAGGCTCTTCTTGATGATCGGAAGGCTGGAAAGGCATTCATAGGAATTTCAGGTCGCAGGTTACCAGCAACCTCTTCTTATGTAAAAGTCCGTTACTGGGCATCTTGGAAAAGTGTACAGTGGATTAACATTTCTATACCGAAACACATTTCGTTGGATACTTATTGTTCACTGCGGTCACTTTATACAAAGTTCGGGTGACAGACCACTAGCACTCTCCTTATCTAGAAGGATCTTGCTTGAGGGACAGGCAATGGAAAAATGTCCATAGATGAACATTTTTATCCTGGAACTTAGTTCTTTAGGCAATCTTCTTTCGTAATCATTGCATTTCAGTCAGTAGCAGCGTACTTTTGTACAGTCCCTTGTCGGATGGAAAAGTGTTGGATAATAAAAGTACGGTGTGTATTTGCACATTGGAACACGTACTTCTTTAACTAGCCGTCTTCTTTGTAGTCACTCAATACGGAATTCAGTCGGTAGACTACGAGTTCGTTGGACAGATGACAAGACCAAGAGATCGGAAAGGAAGCCAGAGGATGAGTCGAACAAGCTGCAGGATGAAAAGAAAAAGAGTGGAAATGAGACCGACCCGCATTCCCCCCACTTTAAGAGTGGGCTTCACAACGGGTTGCTCGGTCAGACCATGAAAAAACGCATGAAAACTGTAGAGTGACCCTTCAAAAATGGAGATGAAAGAAAAACCGAGAATGGCGAGGAAATTCTCCACGGTATAAAGCAGGAAAAGGTCCAGATCAATAGCAGGAATGACTGGAGAGAAGCGTGTTTCGGCCAAGACGATGCCACAGCAACAGCGCCCTACGTCGCCCCAAGGGGGAGACACGTCTGCAGAGAAACGGCCCATCATCTTCCACAGAAGTCCCCAGATACGGCGTAAGTCCTCATCGTGTAGCTGTTCATTGTGTAGCATTGTGTAGCTGTTCTCATTGTATAGCTGCTTCCGAAGTCCCGCCACACCGTAGGTCGGCTGCCACCCGCAAACCGACCATCAGCCGATGGGGTGACATGTCTTGGTAGAAAGAGGGCTTCACTCTTCTCAGTCCAGGGCCAAGTCCATCGATAGCGCCGAGAACAGTGCGATTCAAAACAGCATGATGGTAGATGAAGTCAGGCAGGGACGAGGCGTAACAGAAAGTAACTTGTTGCTCCCGCTATAGGAGAAACAGAATATAGAACTCTACCAGCGGCCCCCACACAAAGCCCCGGCTGCCCTCCGCAACAGTCCCCGACAGGCGGTTTCAGTCACGAGAGCTCTATGAAAACATGTGACTCAGGCAGAGACACCGGCTTGGTATAAATTTCATTTGCTATACCTTTAACAATGACCCGCCGGTAACAAGAGCCCTGTTCGTCAGAGATTTGGAAAAGCATTCTTTACTGGAACGGACATCGTTGGGCGTCCTTCTTCCTTGTTGTCATTTTATGCGAGTTTCGGTCGATAGACCACCATCAGCGTCTGCACGCAGGAGGTTCTAGTTGGACAGGCATCCATGAAAAAGTGTTGATAAAAATATGCCAAAAAGCAAATTTCAAACAGTGGATCATAGGTTTCAGTGCTTATAGTATATAGAAGACACTTCAAGGCTTGGGAAAATGCCGGCAACCTATTTCATAAAGAACCTTCTTGTGCACAAATTTCAAATAGCACACACATTAGCAGTCATTCCCTCATCTCTAACTTCGACTGAGTAGTGTCTTGTGATGGACCGTAATTAGTTGTGCAGCCTGCCTCTTGTGGTCCTTTTATACGAATTTCAGTTTGTCAGAGGGGTCCTCTCACTGGACAGTCAGTCTTGGAAGAAAATTTGTAGAATAACCAGTGTATAGGAACATGTATAGATTAATAGTCCAAGAAATGTAGACTGAATGTGGATGCAGACAGTGACATGCTGTAATGGATTTCCTAAAAGAAATTCTTGCACGTAGTTGCTTCATACGACACTGTTTTGAGAATGCCAGGCGTCAGTCCAACTGTCCAGTTGTTGGAGTTGCTTCTTGGACAGACAGACATGGAAATATATTCATTACTTTTTATTTGTGGTGCACACACGGAATACTTGTCAAGTTACGCCATTTTTGCCTGTGAAGAATAAAATTCTGGAATAAATTTTAATGCAACTTGAGACGTTACTCTTTAAATTAAACAATTTTTTTAATACTGTGTTTTTATTCATACAATCGTCTTCTTTCACGTTTTTTGTGTACACTTTTATTATTATTATTATAGACGACACCTTATGAATAATTTGTTATCGATTCAACTGGGAGCATGACATTTAATGGCTATACTATATGATATGGTTTATCATCACCAAAAACTCTTTTTTAGCACGTTTTTACTTCTGGATTAAAATATAAACTTATCAATGAATTGATATTGGACGATAATGATGAGAGAAATTGTTTTTATTATCGTGTAGGAAAATGAGAACTTTGATTATAAATAATGAAGTTTCTGGTAGTAACAATCACGTTATAAAAGTATTGCACTTTAAGATTAGAAAAAAATACAAAGCATCCATTTTTACTGGCTGGAGAGAAAGTCATTATACATGAGTACAGTGCGCATTAGTTTGATAAAATATTATTTTTTAAATTATAATCGTGTAACAGCAGTTGGCTGAGTACCGGTATGTAGTTTCTGACAGCAGTATTGATTTTAAAAACGACTCAATATTTTAACACTTTGAGGTCTGGGGGGGGGGGGGTTAGTGCTTTTTATGAACTTCTCTAAAGACTTGTTAGATATATATTTTAAAAATTTTAGTCATAAACTTCAGACTGTTTTCATCCGTAACTAAAAAACTATTTTAGAGTGCTAAGAATTAATATTTAAAGAGAAATTATTGAAAATAGCTTGTTAAAAGGTTTAAAAAATTATGCATGAGGAAAAATCATTTTTGATATAAAACGTTACAGACTTGGCCAATAGAAAGTTACAAAAGATTCGTGTATATACCCGAAAATGGGTCTTATTTGTAAATAAAAATGATTCAATAACATTTGTTAAAACATAACATTGCTTTAAATTCTGTTTTTTTTCTGGCATTTTATTGTTTTTTTTTCTGCCATTTGTACATACATGTAATTAAGTACATATATTTATACTAAAAGTTTCCTACACAGTATTTCAAAGACGACAAATGTATACTTTTAAACCTCAGAGAGGTCAAAGATGACCCCGAGCTATGCTGGTCCTATACTTTTTCAAAGTGGTGCGTAGTACAAAAATGCATAACCCCCCCCCTTTCCAACACGTAGGCATTTAGCTAGAAAATGTTTCAAAGGGGGTAAAACAAGGATTTGAACAATATATGGACACACAGATATACACACACATATTACATATCAAGGTATTTTGGCGCATCCGCGGATAGGGCGCGCGGTGCGGTCGCACCGTTCGCTCCACCCTGGGACCGGCTTTGACCCCGAGAGACTCTCGGGCTTAGACCTCAAAGTGTTACTATAACTATGAACATCATAACTAATGCGCAAGATTTATAAAATACAATTAAAAGATACTTCCGTCTATTTATAGAACTTCATTGACAAGGGCGACACTATGTTGATTCTTTTCAAAATCGCCGTGTTTAGGGTGTGCGACATACACTTTCAATACATTATGGTAACATGTTGGCTGCCACCGCAGAAAATACAACGACAGTGGTATTCAGGGGCGTAGCCAAGAGGGGGGGATAGGGGAGTCACAACCCCCCTCCACACATAAGGAATTTTTTGTCTTACAAAATGTATATTCTTCACTCCCTTATCACACACACGTATACATATATGTGAATTGCAGTAGTCGTAACACACCCCCCTCCCTGAAAAATTTCTGGCTACGCCACTGGTGGTATCATTCGAGCAGCCATGACTTAGGAATTTTTTTTCTTTTCAGGCCGGGTCAGCTGCGGAACGTAGCTTGGCCCCTACGAGGGCCGATAGTGTTTGGCCATTTCGTTCTGGAGGCGCCTGCTAGGCAAGTCAACACTGCCTCCCTTTATGGGTCTCCTTATTTTTAACGGATTCAAACGAGAGACCTTTTTAGCACCTGGACTGGCCCCTCCATAATTATCGTTTCAACATAGGAGCCGAGGACAGATTTTACTAGCTCAAATTCCCTTCAGCGTGCACGGTCCAACAGCAGTCCAGTCGAGAGAGGTGGTCACCCTCCCAAGCACTGACCTAGGTCGGTGCTGCTTCACTTTCGGTGTTCTTGATGGGAACCGAGTTTAAATGACTGGACCGCTGCCGAACGAGCCTCCTGGAGGGAAAATATAATATGAATAAGAAATTAATTTGTAACTGCATTTTGTCAATCAATATTTGGATGACCGGAGAGGTGGTCATGGTTTTCCTAGAATGTTGTTTCACTTGGGTGTCATGAGTATTACTAGCATCCACATAATAACAAATACATATAAAGAAATATTACGTGCTTTTCGACAAAACAATACAAATTTTGCACATTTATGGAGCTTTAAGTAAAAATATGTATATTTATATACATTTATACATTTTTTTTTTTTACAATGCTCTTTTCTTTGTTTCTCTCTTTTTTCTTTTTTTTTATACAGGTTTTTTTTTCTTTTTTTACATAGCTTTCTTTTTTTTTTTTTTTTTATAGCTTTCTTTTTTTTTATAAACATAGTTTTTTTTAAAACTTTTTTTGTGTAGAGCTTTTTTCGCCAAGCAATGCTTTTTTTGTTTAATGTTACTTTTATGGATAAAATAAAATACATATAAATGAATATTCAACAATTTTATACAGAACATATTGAATATAAAAATGTAATTGGATACAGATATTTTCATTCTCTTCAAGAGGGTACCTATAGGGATAAGCAACAGGGTTCAGTCACTCATGACGCCCACGTGAACTTGCACTGAATGCTCTTGGCAGCCAACATGGAAAAGTAACTGAATCTCTTTCCTGTTTCTTTTAAAAAGTGAGACACCTTTTGAGGGATATTTTACAGGTAGCCGTACAACGTAAAGCGTTTAATTGGATGAAAGTATCGATTTTTCAATTTTGCTGAAATACTAAAATGACATCTTCCAGCTTTCCAAAACTAATCAAATTTTATCTCTGTCTTATTTAGAAACGAAGTTACAGCTATTTAAATGTTATTAAAACACCCTATTCTACGTGTGATTAAAAAACTTATTTTTTTTACTTTTTCTCAAAATAAAATTTTACACTTTCGGTTGAACGCAAAAAATATAATAAAATAAAAAGTACCCATGAAATGTGCTTGAAATTTTGCATACATGTTTTAAGACACTAATAAAGGGAATAGACTATACTCATTATTATATATTAAAAATTTTATATTTTATAATGGTTAATATTTTGACTTGTAAAGAATTTTCAGAAATATTTATAAATGCTTATCTTTTAAAAGCTCTAGTTTTTCAGATATTCAGATTATTTTTATGCGAAATAGTCTATCCCCTAGAAGTACAGAATACTGATATAATCATTTGATTTTAAATGATGATGTTTCGCGGAAGTGTTAATTTATCAGGCTTTTTTTATATTTCTCAAGCTAAATATATCTTTCAATACACAAAAAAAGTTTTAATTTTATACTTTTCCTAATTTTTAAGTCAAGTATAACAATAAAATGTACCTCTGAAGTTAAAAATTGAAAAAAATTCTTAAAAAGGCCTTGTGTACGGATGCCTTCCTTTGAAATTCTAATTTTATCTTTTAAATGTATTGGTGGTTTTTAAATGTATTGTTTAAATGTATGAGTGGCTTGGACAGTATCCCAACGATATACAGAACAAGATTTTCAATTCTGAACGACTTACAGACATTAAAAATACATAAGTTTGCACCCATAAGTCTTCTTAAGTACTGTGCACAATACAATTTACATTAAGTGATATATTCAGAAAGAAAAACAGGATGGCTGAAGCTCAGCGGTGATCATCTCACATTCCAAATGAACTTTTTCAGAAACACGAGAGAGTAAAAACATCAAAATAAACATTTTCATTCATTTCCAACAATCATTTAAAATGCATAGTATTTAAAATTGCACAGTTATATATAACAGAAATCTAGACAACATTTTCAAATGTTCTAAAACTTTACGTAAAACAGAGAACAAAAAAAATTGCCTTACATCTTCGGTTTTCTATATATATATATATATAATAACCAAAAGTGTTTGTTAAGCGACACATTTGCAACTACATATTAAAACAAAACAGCTGAAGTTTAATAGTAGCCACCTTACATTTGAAAAAAACACTTTGCAGGAAGAAAAAATCGGGATAAGTTGTCATGGATTTTCAACATTCAACGATAATCACAAAGAATTACTTCTTTGAAGCGAAACTCTTACTATGTAATACTTGAAAACATACATCTAAATGTTCTTCTTTACAATATAAAAGAAAAATCTAACAAATGCTTACATTGCTATTTATTTATATCTATCAGGCTCTACGGCTTAGACACCTCAAAGTGTTAAATAATATGAACAATATAATCTAAGACCATGATTTATAAAATAAAATTTAAAAGGTATTTCAAACTTATTATTAATAAGATTTGATTTACAGAGTTAATCTGTTTTTCTTTTCAAAATCGCTCTGTTTAGGGTGTGGGACATACATTATGTTAACATGTTGGCTGCCGCCACAGAAAAAAATAAGTGATCTATTCTAGGAGCTATATACCGTATTTGATTGCTGACAATTTTTCCCCCTTTCAGACAGGGTCAGCTGCGGAACCTAAGCTTGAACCACCCACCCCAAACCCCTAATTTTTGGCTATTTCATTCTGGAGGCACCTGGTAGGCACGTCAACGCTGCCCCCTTTTATTGCTCTCTTTGTTTTGAAATGATTTCAGATGAGACACTTTAGCACCTGGACAGGCCCCCTCCATAGCCATCCTTTCACCAATGAGAGCAAAGATTTTACTCGCACAAGTTCTCTTTAGCGTACACGGTCCCACAGCAAATCCAGTCGACAGAGGTGGTCACTCTCCCAAGCACTAACCTAGGTCGACGTTGCTTCACTTTCGGTGTTCTTAATGGGAACCGAGTTTAAATGACTGGGCCGCTTCCAGACGAACCGTCTGGAGAGAAAATATTATAATAGAAGTACGAGAAATTGATTTGTATTGATCTGCAGGCTTAAGAATAACGATATTTTGTCAATAAAATAATTTAAATCACCGTCGATATATTCATGATTTTATAGAATAGTTGTTCACTTTCACTAGCAACTAAATCTATACAAAAAAATGTTACATTTTTTTATGATATAAATTTCAGCCATTTATAGACCTTTAAATAAATACAAATGCATATATTTTTATACAGCGCTCTTTTAAAAAAATAATTTTTAAAAGTAATTTTTGTTTAAAGCATTGCTTCTTCTTTTCCTCCTTTCTATAAGCAATTTCTTTTTTAAATTATTTTTTAGTATTGCTTTTAAAATTTTTTTATAAGCAAGGTTCTTTCTTACTTTGTCTTTTTCAAGCAATGCTGTTATTCCTTTTTTAATATTTTTATGAGTAAAGTAAAATGTATATAAAAGAATATTCAAAACTTCACTACAAAACATCTTGAATGCAAAAATCTCCTTGATGCATGTATCATTTCTCTTCAAGAGGGCAGTTATAGGGATAAGCAACAAGGCTCACTCCCTCACGACGCCCACGTGAACGTGCACTGAATGATCCCGGCAGCCAACATGTAAAAGTAACTCTAATTGTTTTTGATTTATTCTAAGAAGTTTGATACATTTTTCTTTAAAAGTTGGAAATTCTAATGTTATTTATTTATTTATTACCACAATAGCCCACAGGTATACAGCGGAATCTTTAACTTTGATGGACATACATGCATTAAAAATACAAGATTTTTAATAAATAAATCTTCTTAAGCATTGTGCATAGTACAGTTTACATTCAGTGACCTACCTATCAGCAAATGGAAGCAGACTAGTAGAAGTTCACTGGTGATTATCTCACGTTTGAAATGAATTTTTCCAGAAACAGAAGAGAGAAAAAGCATCAAAATATAGGTTTTTACTCGTTTCGATTAAACATTCAGTGGTGTTTTGTATTTAAAATTACACAGTCATATAAGAAACATTTAGACAAACTTTGTCAATGTCCTTTATATAAAACAGCTAACATAAAAAAAATATCACCATAGATCTACTGTTTTTCCATGCAACAAGAAAAAGAAACGTTTTTTTTCCTCTCCCTCGGACATTACAGTATATATAAACAAGACCCACACTAATACATAAATTTAAAGCGAAACAATGAAAATAGTTTTACAATGGTCACAAATATTTGCTACATTTTACATTAAATGACACATCTACAAATGCAAATAGAATCGAAACAGCTGAAGTTTAATAGTGGTCACGTTACACTTAAAATTAGCCGGAAGAAAAGAACATTTTTCATTGATTTTCAGCAAAAATGCACAACAATAGTAACAATGTTAGCTAAAATATGAGTAGACAACTTGGTTTGAAGCAAAACTGAACCAGCTTGAAAACAAAATATGAATCTGAATGTTCTCAAACACAATTACAAAAAGTAACAACGCTTACATTTCTGCTAATTTTTTTTTACAGAATTATATCATGTCATTCAGAATTATGTCATGTTAAACAAACAACAAAGTACCTCAATGAATAAATTTAAAATTGAATCCAGCCAGATTTTACATGATAACAGAAAATCATTTTTAACTAACATAGTCTTACATGGAAAAGCAATGTTTTTGTTACTCAAGCACGTGATATCTTATCCACTCTGCATGTATGAAAAATCCTACACAATAAAATAAACCCGATTTTGCTTGTAAAACTTCTGAACACTTTTATTTGCAATTACTTTTTTTTCAATGCAGAATTTGGAAAAAAATAATTATCGCGGAAGACTTTTTATAGTTTTATGTTACACTTATTATAAACTGAAAGTAAATTGACTCCAATACCTATGCAGAAAGCAAAAATGCCTATGTTTTATATTTGCAAGTCTGTACAAAAAAACAATCTGCAAAATATTACCTATCTGAAATTGAATAATTTAAAAATTGTAGTTTTTATTTCTTAAAATTTCGACTCAAAAATTTAGAAAAATTAGTTTTTAGAACATTTGTACATTACATTTTTGAATAAAAATTCAAATTCAAAAGTTGCGAACAACTTCTTAAAATTCGAACTTTATTTGACTATTCTGAAATTAATATTTATATTTTCTTTTCCTTTTTTAAATTTATAATGAAACGAAATGGTAATACTTACTGATTTTTACTTTTAAAAAATTTAATTGGGATTTGCTGGTATCAAGATGGTATTCTTAACAAAAGCTTCTAAACCAATTAGATTTGTGGGGTGTTGGGAGAAAATCCAATCATCGCCCATCGAGCTTTCGATTACGGTACAACTCTTATTTCCCGTGCAGACAAAAAATGAATGAATAAATTTCATTTTGAAAATTTAGTACTGATTTCTGAAAAAAAAGTAGTTTTTTAACCATTAAATATGCACTCTTTGTTCATTTTCAGTATATATTTTTCGAGATTAGACCTAAAATATCAAAAATCTTTTTCAAAATGTCGCACACTATTTGATAAATGCATCGGGAAGACATAGCATGTAAGCATGGTCTTTCGGCGCTAGAAATTAGAATGCTTAGTCAGTGGTTCGAAGGACCAGTGTCTCCCTGATTTCATGGGTCCGCACACACGGTTTAAAAAGCATTAAAAAAAAAGGGATAAAAAAGTCTGAAACACTTTCATATTTTAAAAACGCACTCAAGTGCTCTATATTAAAAGCGTTACTTAATCTATGCGATATCCCTTTTTTTCTTCTTTATTACATTAAGTTGGAAAGTGTATCATTATTCATGAATGTGCCGCATTTTTTTTACCAGTTCCACAAAACACTACTTCAGAACTGAAATCTATATTAAAATCACCTACCAAAACGGCTTAACAGTTTTCCCCAGTCCTATTCTAACGATACTCCACTTTTATAAATACTGTTTGGAAAGTGTATCATAATACGCGAGTGTGCCGTATTTTTCTTCCCTGTTACATTATAATAAACGTTTTTGGAATTCTACATTAAAATCACCCACTAAAACTCTTTTACAAACCTATTTTAATTACATCTTATTTTTTGGCGCAAACTTGGCGATACATCATGAAAAATTGCAAACCTCGGCGACTTTCAACATTTTATTCCTCCCCCCTCACCACGCTATGCGACGTTCTGACACATTTGAAAAGTGCCTCGCCGTGACACATCGTGTAGACAAGTTATGTCGACGCTAAAAAACCTGATTGATTTCAATAGCACTCGAGTGCTGACAAAAGCTATTGTCTGAGCAATATATATTGATTTCGATTAACAGCTGAATTTAAAATAATGTGAACGCCTATTACAAAAATATTAAACAGATCGAATACTAATGCACGTATCTGTAAAATGAGATGACAGGTATTGTGGAATCGAATGAGAAAATTTTGCAAAAGAAAAATGCCAGTAAAACGTTAATGGTACAACGTACCAACCCATTTTGTACTGTACCGGTCCGCTCTCTATTTTAGAGGTATCGGACCGGCCGTTCATTTCGAACCCGACTGTCATCGAATCTGGCACGGCGGACCTTTTTGAATTGACTGGCCATTTTCTACAGCGTGCGACTAACGGGAAACAGTTACATCAACAAATGGAAATGGGGAAGGAGCAACACATAGTTCCTTTTATCTTTTTAGAAACAGAAGAGTTATCTAGATTTTCATGAATAAAGGAAGACGAAACAAGTAGACATTATCACTTATTATCCTTTTGATTATTCTATGAAGACTGTAAAACTGAACTCAAGAATGAACTCTCGAAGAGTAACCCTTTCCCGATGCTGAAAACAATGCAGCCGTTGCCACCGCTCGATTTAACTAGCTGGCACAGAATACTGTTTTATAAAAATAGGTAGAAATAGATTTAAATTATAAAATCCTGTGAAGTATTACAGGGAATATTCTGCCAGTCTGTTTCGAGGATTCATGAAGGAACGACGTTCATTTTAAGAACACTATTATCGTAACTACAACAAACCAGAACTGGATTTGTACAGGAGCCCGACTCCTGCACTTCATTTTGCTCAGTGAATTTTTTCATTGAATTTAAAATTTTAGTATACTTCATAACTGCCTTCGTTGATGTTAATGTTTATGATACTGGATACAATCAGAGTGATAAGCAAAAATGTCCTTATGTTTTTTTTTTTGTTTTTTTTTTTAATAACCGGCGGGAACTTGCCGATTAGGAGTTGTCCCTTACAACGGCCCGAAGATGTGACCATTTTATGATGGGGGCACCCAGTGTTCGGTCAGTGTTACCCCCTATGAAGGGACGGACACAGTGACAACCACGCCTTGTCGGGGATCGAACCCCCGGCCGCCGGGAGTTGAACCCGAAGCCGTAGTACAGTGCTTGACCCACCCTACAACTCGGTCGGTTATTTTTATAAGTAAATTAGGCCATATTTGTTGTACTTTACACGCTTAAACCCAAAGAGCAAAAGAAACGATACATTGCGGAGCGATCCGTTTCCATGGAAACCTACCGGTATTTCTGCGAAAGTGCTCTTTAAGTGGTCTTTTTTCTGAGAACTCCTCTCCTCGCTTCCTCTTTTTTCCGATAAATTCCCTCCTCGCTTATTGTTCAATTCCGCTCCGCTCTTGTGATCGAAAAACGCTCCTACAGGAGAAGCTCACTTTTGAAAACGGGCCCAAAAATCGCTCCGACGGATCGAATTTCGCTCGCTTGATTTAAGCGTGAAAACACTTTTTTTTTGTCAAAAATCAAGCCCCGATAAACACAGACGCAAAAATGCATTTGAGTGTCAACCAGGGACGTAGCCAGAAAAAAATTTCGAAGGTTGTCCAAAAGATGAAAAAGGTAGAATTTCTCAAAAAATGCTCGATTTATTGACATCTAACTAACAAAACTCAAAATTTGGTGGGGGTGGGCGACCCCCGTGGCCCTTCCCCTGGCTACGTCCCTCGTGTAAACCTAGTCGGTGATTCCCGAACCCGGACATGTTTAGCATGGTAGCATTCGCATTCATTTTTATTGGGGGACTGTATTTGTCTAATCAGAAGTCATGGATACTCACAAAATCGGGTTGTCTGCCTCTAAACCTTCCCTTGCGCTCGGCATGACGCAGTCCAGTGAGCCAGCCGTGCGATGCCACATTCTGCGGCCGCGAGGATTCACTCACCTCCTCCGAGTGCAGGACCTCGACGGTCACGTGGTATCCCGGTCACCCGCACCGAGATGGGTCACACGCCCACACGCACTTCGACGGTGGTTCATTCACTCGTACACACACACACATTCACATGCACACAAACAATTCATGCAAAAGCAAACACACACACACTGGACACATTCATGTACACACACATACACACGCACACTAACCCATTCATGCACACAGACAATTCATGCAAAAGCAAACACACACACACTGGACACATTCACGCACAAGCACACACAACACATTCATGCACACATCCACACATTCACATGCACACAGACAATTCATGCAAAAGCAAACACACACACACTGGACACATTCACGCACAAACACGCACTAACCCATTCATGCACGCACACACATGGACCCATTCATGCACAAACACACACACACACAAACAGATATTCATGCACAAACCTATGTACGTATAGACTTCATTTAAAAAAACACGCATGCACTGAGCGCAAACACATAGGGACACACCCATGTACAAGCATACCTACTTATACACTCATCAACACTCCTGCATACATACACATCCATGCCATTATGCGCACACCCAACATAAAGGCTCCTGCAAACACGCATCCTACTGACAAACATACGTGGACACACTCCTCACGCATCAACACGTATATGTGCATACATACTCAAACACACACCTGCATACATGCGCATCCACTGATTCATGTACACTTCGAAACACAATCACTCGTGCATACACGCTTATAGACACACACTTTTGGAAAAATATCGCTCACGATACGATCCATGCATGGCGAGAAAACGGTCAACCCTCATGTAGCCCAATGGGCAATTGAAAGATCCATAATACGTACTCTAGCAAACCGGGAAAAAAATTAAAATCAATAAATAAATGACGGGGTGAACGTGAATGTTAGACTCCATCCGAACTCAGAGTAGCCGATCACCCCTCAAAATGTGTCACCGGCCTTTCGTTAGAAGTAAGAACCAAAAAGTTTAAAAAATGCATAACCCATTACTGAAACCCTATCCTTTGAGTCTATTGAAATCCTTGAGTGACACGATATCACCCCAGAGGATGAGGCCTCCCACAACAGAAGGTCAAAACCGCCAGAAAAAGTCGAACCGTAACTCGATCAAAAGCCACACATTGCAGAAGATTTCCTCCTTGGAAAATCGGCTCGACCGAGTCAGAAATCAGACCCTTTCCTCGCCGTAAACCTATCTCTGCAGTAGGGAAAGGATTCCGCTCGTCCAAATCCCATTCCAATCCAATAAAAACGCCCGTTTTCCATTGTCCTTTTTAAAAATCAGCCAGGTTCGTCGGTGAGACGTCGATTATAATCTCACATGCAACCAGAACGTCCACCCTATGACTGGACATTTTTTCACTCGAAACGAGCCTACCGATGTGAAGCCCATCTGGATCGTGGCGTGCTATTTTACATTTTATAGAGTGTTGCGTGTTATTTTACAAAGTTTTCATTATTTCACCTGCAATGATGCAGTCCATTCAAAATAAAAGCGTAGTTTTAAAAAATATGAACATCAAAAAGAATGAAACTAAAAATCTAATAGTTTAAAAATGAAATATACATATAAATATCACTGCAATCATGTAACAAAATAACGTAAACCCCTCTTGCCTTCTAGGCCACGTGAACTCCTTATCCCGAAGGAAGGCTATCGTGACTTGAACTGCGCACCCTGATAGGGATAGCCGTCATGAGAGCCTTCCTCCTTATACCTTTTCCTTCCTCCTCCTTCCTCCAGGAGTACGAGAGGGTCGGACTTACCAGGCGCAGTCTTCTACATTTTCGTCCGGCTCCACGGCATTCACCCTGAAAACACAAAACTATTTTGAGCCCTTTCTTCTCCGGGATATAATAACTGCAACTACATACAGGGTGTCCCAACAGGACTGGATGAGCTCTGGACAACCAGACTCTTCTCGCGGAGAGCCTAAAATAAGCCCAAAGCACTGTTTGAATGTCTTCTTAACCCTTTGAGGCGCAACCCTTTCCCAATGCTGAAAAAGGGGCAGCCGTGGCCATCGCTCGACTGAACGACCCGCAAGAGGGCGGACGATCGAAACGTTCATCGCGTGCCACAGATCGAGAGACCCTTTTTGGACGACTCGTCCAGATCTAGGGTCTCTCGATCTGTGGTACGCGATGAACGTTTCGATCGTCCGCCCTCTTGCGGGTCGTTCAGTCGAGCGAGGGCCACGGCTGCCCTTTTCTCAGCATGGGGCCATCTATTCAGATGTTCTCGCATTCTTCCATTTTTCCAGCAGATGTCAGTGCTGTTTAAAAAGAATCGCGGCCCTTTTTGGACGGGAAAGGACGTGCTGAAAAGTAAAGGATTCTCGTGGAACTCGGTCACCCGCCACTCTTTTTATAGAAATCCAATCGATTCTTCGTGACGGGCCACAGTCAAAACGTCCGAGTTGGGTGTTCCCAGAGCGGGAACACTGCGCGTTTAAGGGTTAAGAGGACGTCTGAAAGAGTTCGTCGACTGAGAACGGGTGACTTTCATGCTTTTGTGGACACCAGGTGGATGCAACGCGAGCCATGAGCCTCGACAGGGCTCCAGCATGCATGCCTCGATAGGTACGGTGAACATTTTGAAAATCGTTCCTATAAACCTATGCAAAAACTCACGCTCCATTCATACTTGCGTAAGAGGTTTTTTTTCGCCCATCGGATGGGGCGCTTCTCATTTTTTCTCGTATTTTTTTCGAAAAGGATGGGTTCTAGTGTCGGGGTCCTTTGGACATTTTTTATGGACTCTAAGAGAAGAATCTGTTTGTGCAGAGTTTATGGAATCTTGTTGGACACTCTGTATGGACACGGACAGGGGGTCCCAAAATCACGGGACTAAGCTTTCATTCCTTCAATGTTGATCATAGACACATACACTAAACTCCAAAGTTAAGTAAAAAAAATAAGCTGCAGAATTTTACGGAGTCTATTCACATTTTCAGTCTAAACAAATACAAAATTTAAATTTTTATACGGTCCTTATCCAAAAAAAAAAAAAAAAAAAAAGTACAATGCTCTCCATACATTGAATGAGGTGATGTGTAAAATTTCAGACTTTGTCTCTTTGATTTTGACTTTTTCATCAGCAGAAATAGGCTCAGAGATCTGTTTTTGGGACACCCTGTCTAGATGGATAGACCTATAATCTGCATTTTTAACTTATTTTTAATCTTTTAGCTACCCTCAGAGAGTGTGAAACAACCCAGAAGGAAAAGATAAAGGATGCCACGCGCATGGATTCTAAAATGCGATCGATTTCACGTGTACTCAGCTCATCGTTTCTCTCCCATCCTTCCAAAGACACGAGGGAATCGGTTTGCATCCGCTATCGCGGTTCCCTCCGAAAACCGTGCCGGAAGCAACGATGGACAGAGAAAGGAGATCCCTGCCGTCGCGTCTCTGTGGCTTCCGATGTGGAAAGGGGACACCGAAAGGAGTACTTCTTTTGACGAAGAGTCTCGGAATGGGACAGAGTACGAATACTGTTTCTTCCTTCGTGGGTCCAGTTATCCATGATACGTGGACCGTTTCCTACAGAGTGATCCACATCACCACGCATAATACGGTGAAACCTACGGACAACGATAGTGTAGGGACCTCCCTAAAATATCGTTGCAGACAGATGGAGCTTCTGCATATTATTGGGTATCCAAGATGTTTTCTAATTATGAAAATAATGATAAAATAGAGTTCCCGAGCAGAAATAACACTTCAGTCACCCACGTGTATAACTTGTCAATTGAATTTTGAAGAAGTTCGGGCGATGAATCGATTGTATAGAAGTGAAGCTCACTTCATATACGTAACGTATTCACTTACTTTGATTTTGAGTTTCCTATAATGTCCTTTCTTTTACGATTCAATGAGGTGTGGAAAAGTTTAGGTACAATTTTGACCAACCGCATACATGAAAGAACAGTTTATTTCTGGATAGCATTACAAAAAAAGTAACTTTTCTGCAAACGCCCCTATTTTAGCCAAACCACAGAGTCAAGGCTTTAGCTTGAGCACATCCAAATTCAAGATGAACAAGGCACTTTGTGACAGAAAAGGCTTACTTTTTCCACTCCCAGACTGCAATTATCGTACAGTATATTCTGGATCTGAACCATGGGTAGTGTTTTCCAAAAAAAAAGAAGGTTATACTCATTTATAAAATTTTTTGTAAAGTTAAAATAATCGCTATAGGCAGGGGCTTGTTAAAAGTGAATATCACTCTAGGCAGGTTCAAAATACATTAAGTGAACAGGAATTTCGTCGGGACCCAAGAAATGATCGTCGTAAGGAGGTTTATCGCTATAAACAGTATCGTTATACACAGGTTTCATAGTAGTGAACAAACGCAGGTCACCTAAGTGCATTTGGAACATGCTGAAGAGACGCAACGGAGGAGACTCTCCTTCTAGGACCCATGTTGCTTCCCAGGATATCCCGCCTGGAGTACGTTTTTGAGTATTACGCATGCGCAATCGATGGATTCCGGTGGAGCGTTCAAAGAACCATTCTCGGAAGCAATATCCGTCAGAGAAGGAGAGTCTCTTCCGTTGCGGCTCTTGGATCCGATTGAATTTTGTTAAGGCAAACCTGGAAGAGGGGGTACCTGTCTAGGAGGGGTGCCTGGGGCGACGGACTTTTCGAGGGCCTCTAACCTTTATGGACGTTGCATCTGGAGAAAAACGCCTAAAACTTAAGACCACTAGATCGACAGCCGCACAATAGTTCAGAACCCTAGACCTTCAGCTATCTATCATGTTCAGTATCTTATCCACTCGGTCAGGTGGGAGAGTGATGAGAGGGAACAGGTTGGACATGGGTTCAACGAGTGCATTTAAGTGGGCTCAGGGAGCGCTCCTCCTTAGATACGCCACTGGCGCGGACAGGCAGACAAACCATAAACATCTTTTACAATAGAGTGTTTAAAAATCACGAAGCACCGACGCTCAATATAACATTAATTCTATTAAGTGTACCGAAAAGTAAAGTTTTTTTCCCTCCTTAAAAAAGGAAGAAAGAAAAAAGAAAACAAATTCAAAGAAATAAATTTTTAATAAGTTTTAAATGAAAACGCAGTTCTACTTGAACAATGGATTTCGACTGGTTACGATTTAAAGAAAAGTATCGTTGAAAAGTCTTTTAAATTGCTTTATAATTTACACCATGTCCTTTGCGTTTTTGCAACGATGGAAGCGAAAAGTGAACTATTTGCTACGTGGTAAAACGTAAAGAAACCAGATTGTGTTGGAAAGTGTTTTTGTAGTACATGCTTTTGACAGCATTTATTTATTCATTTACTTTATTTTCTTACCATCACAGTATTTTTTCTTATTAGTTAATGTTAGCAAAAAAGCGTGTTTCAACGTCAGTTAGATTCTGTCTTAAACTATTTTATTTATTTTGGGGCTTTTCAAACTAAGGCCCTGGGGACATGGGAAAGCTTTTCTGGGTGATTTTCCTGCAATGCCTGATTTCAGACTTCCATTTTTCATTTTCTTACTATTTTATTTTGACACATTTTTAGAAATCTAAAACATCCATTCCGTAATTTTTTAAAAACTTTTACCAATCACAGAAATTACCAATACACATTATCACCAACCCAATTTCAGACTGGATGCTCATGAAATTTCTTCCTGTTTCAAATCACATGGAACAAAGCGTTACAAACACCCATGAAAGTTCTGCTCATTTTGTACAAACTTATTTCTAACAAGAACACAGAAAAGATTAAAAAATAGTAAACTGATTAAAAAAAGGAATGAAAACACAGGATGATAAACACATAAAAAATTACTTTTATCCATCATCAAGCTAGTGGACTTTTAAATGTAAAAATTTATAAGGCAAAATGTTTACTGTGTCAACAAGTTTTTGGCATCTGCAACTATTACAGAATATTATGGTCTTATGCTATCGCGTGGTCCTAGTTGCTCTCCTAAAACAACATACCATCCTTTACAGCACATTCATACCGTGAAAACAATTAGGTACTCACAAAAAAGAAAGTACACAAAACACACAAAGTTGCATTCCCCTCCCCCCATCCCCTCACGTGTACACACGCTCACGTATCCCATCAAGTGTATTCTCATTCGTCAGACGTCTAACTTAACGGTGAAACAAGATCGTTACTAGAAAACTAAGATAATGCTTTCGATTAGGACACAACTGAAAATTTGGGATGTTATTTAACTTAACACGAAACAAGATGGCTGCTAGAAAATGGACGTTTTAATCCGATCATCACACATCTGAAAAGCACTGTTTATCGGTGATTTTTGCTCAATAGTAGCAGATGACACGCGGGTCGAATTGAAAAGCGAAATCATCAGATCTCACCTACCCTTTCTCGGCGATGGCACTTGATCTTGTCTTCTTAAAATTCATTATCTTTCGTCGAAAATATTTCGTGTTTGTTTACAGTTGTTGTTTTCGCTGTCATCGTTAGCGTCTCCTTTAAACACGTATTTCAGTATCGTAGGCTTGATCCCGAATACACATCTGTTGAAATCTTTCTGTGCAAGTGTCTATAGCAAGGGAAAGGAATGCCTGAATACTGGAATCCCTCGGAATTCTCTACCTACTGGTACCTCAGTAGCAGTAAAACCGTGAGATCTTTCCTACCGTTTCTCGGCGAGGGTGCTGGATGATTGTCTTCCTCCAAACATTCCGATCAAAGCATTGTGCTTTATTTGCAATTTCCTTTCATACTTGATTATTTGGACTGGATACATTTTAGGAAATGTTTACTGGGTTCCAAGTAGGGAATGCAATCCCGCTTTTGCGGGATTACAATATCACGGCTATAATTTTCATATTTATAGAAGGTATTGTTTTAATTATTAATTAAGTATTAAACCTGATAGTGCTTATGAACTAACTTTTCCCCACTTTTCTCTATTAAAATTAATATTTATTTGAATGAAATGTCAATCCCGCGGGATACCGCAATCTCGTGCGGGATTGACATTTCATTCAAATAAAAATTAATTTTAATAGAGAAAAGTGGGAAAAAGTAAGTTTATAATCACTATCAGGTTCAATACTTTATATTAATTCATAATTAAAACAATACCGTACATAAATATGAAAATTATAGCCATGATATTCTAACCCGCAAAAGCGGGATTGCATTCCCTAGTTCCAAGTGTCCGCTTATACGTCTTTGTCGAATAAAATGGACAACACAATGACTAGCACATAGAAAGGAATTTATACAGTTCATAAAATCAAAGACAAACGACCCAGGGAGAAGTGGGAATCGAACTGAGGAACCTACGCTGAACGGAGAGGAGGACAGGCCCTTAACCTTTCAGGCACCGGGTCCCCTCGTTCACGAGAATCTTATCCAGGACATATCCATGTCTGTAACCATAGAGATATGAATATAAGGAGATGGCATGAGCTGTCTTCAGCATTGGACGAAATGAAGTCACTGGGTTGGTCTGAGTGGGGCGGATCATTTTGTTAGTTTATTTTTAAAAAATGGCATCCATGAATTCAGAAGACCTCGAAACGTGTCCATACACCAAAATCTCGAAGTCGAATTTTTTCATGATTGCAATACTTTCCTTACAGGGTACATGTTCGGAAAGTAATAACAGTGAAAGAGGCACGATTTTGCGGATGACAGCATTCTGCAGTTAAAACTTTTACGGTTACGTCAAATACGTACACCCGATCAAAAAAGTACTCGAGTGAGAAATGAACTTCCTACGTTGGTTTCGTATATTAAAAATTATTCATCATGGAATATGAATTAGGTTGCGTATAATTATAACTTTCCATATTTCTGTCGAGTTGTGCGTTTTCAAAAACTCATTCATTACACGCAAAGCTAAAACAGGAAAATTCGCTTATACTCGAATACTTTTTTGAGAGGGTGTCATTATTCTTAGCTTCAACTTTGGCGACTTTACTTGTTTAAAATTGGAACTGTCACCATTAGAATAACACAGTCCCATTGCATTGTGGTCTAAGGCATAGGGTGGATGGGTTACAGTTTTGGCTTCACTATCCGATAGCTGATGCCGTCTCCTTGTATTCATATCTCTATATTTTCGTACTTACGCATTATCCCGGCTGTCCGCCAAGACGAGCGATTTTGAGCCAAGATAAATGACGGACACATGACATTATGGATGGTTCGGAATACGATTGGCAACAGTTTGGCGGGAATGACCGCCGGGATAATACGCAAGTACCTATGTTTCAGACACATCCTAGACATTATTAAACACTACAGTGCTATTAGAAACATAGATATAGAAATCTCTAGATTAAGCATGACGGGAGAAAACATGTTGCCATCCAACGGTAGCTATGATAGTGGCGCGCGCATGCGCAGAATGGCAGTAACTTAACCCATTTATGCCTAGCGTCCCTATTTTGGGACGGCATTTTCGCTATCAGTCGAAAACGTTATTTATTTTTCCTAGCCTTTATTCGCGAGTATTGAACCTCAATCCCACAAAATATTTTAATATGGCCAAGTAGGATGTTGACATTTCAATTTTTATACATAATGATTTTAAATGAAATCATCCCTTGTTCAAAAAGTTGACATCAGAAATTCATCAATTACTGCTGGTGTTAGCAAAAATCGAAGAAAGTCGCAAAAATATCGAGGCACGAATGGGTTAAATGATAATGGTATTTTCAATTATTTTAGGATAGTATGCATTTGAAAAAGTACTTGTAACTAAATATTTTCCCTCGAATTTATTTATTTTCCTTAGAAAATGCCATGAATGCTCCATTTTACATTCACGGCAGCCAGGATAGTGGCATAAATAAGGTGCGTTTTTGGCATCAAACAGTACACGATTAAGAGCATTGGATGCTTCGTCTAGGTATTCCTAAATCTATGATTAAAAATCGAGCAGGTTTTTTTAGAGTCGACACAATTTGTCATGCTGAGGCATTTTCAAATATGTTTGCCAGATAACATGGAGGGGGGGGATATATTGAAAGTCGTACAAGGTTTCCAATTTTTGATAATGGATTTCGAAGTTTGGTGCCAAAAAAATAAGTCCTCGAAACCGAACCAAGCTTGACGATAGCTTCTAAATTTGCCTGTAAACTGGCGAACGCGGCACTTAATTGCAAAGAAAAAGTATAGTTATGGCCTTATCACACAAAAGGGAAAATCCGAGCAACTTCGCGCTGGACCAACTTTTCCGACGGACTTGAAGGGTTGCAAAAGTAAACAAACTCTCTCCGACGCTAAATAGTCATCGCATCGCTGATTTGGCGTGCAGGTTCTTTATTTACTGGTCGTGCGTTGGTATATTTACATCGGATCGACAGCATCAGATGGGCAGCCATCTCTAATGCCAAAGTCCACTTGAATGCGGCCATAATTTTATTTACACGTTATTCTGACATCGAGCTAAGCTTCGAACATAGTAGTAGTCGCCATTGCTCGAAATTGCTTATCACGTGGCAGGAAGAAGTACTCTGATTGGCCGAAATTTCGTCCGACTCGGATTTTTTCCTTCGGAAAGGAAAAAGTTGGAGTTCGCGGTCGTCAAGGTAACGGCGGAGAAAATCGGCCGAAAACTTGATTTGCAAGCAAAGTTGGCCGGATTTTTCTCAGTGTGATAGCCCTATAAGACTGTGAAATTAATAAAAACTTTTGTGTAAAAAACACACATAAAAAGTTATTTAACGGTTGGGATATTCGTTTCGACCGAAAAAAATCTTCGGTCTTCTTGACTTGACTTGACTTGTTGACCTCCCACCGGTGGGCGAGGTTTTGGAGATTTCTGGCGAAACAGCCATTATCTCTCTTGTTCTGGGGCGTAAATTATCCTTTGCTCATGATCTCAAGGCAACCAGAGGAATACAGCAAGCAATAGACATAGAGAAGCGAGGCGACTAGGCCGGGGGGAAAGGGAGGCATCAGAAGGAGTTGGTTAAGAAGTTCAGAGCCTGAAGCGGGAGAACACTAACGCTGACGACGTAGAGATATGAATGCAAGGAGACGGCATCAGCTATCGGATAGTGAAGCTGAAACCCCTAACCGATCTGCCCTATTGCTTAGACCCCATTGCAATAGGACTGTGTTATTCTAAGGTGACAGTTCCAGTTTTAAAGAAGTCATGTCTCCAAAGTGGGCGCCCAGAATAGTTACGTATTGGACATAACTGTAAAACTTTTAACTGCAGAATGGTGAAATTTTGTATTTATAACTATTGTAACCTATAATTGTGCACCTTTACTTTTGAATCCGTAAAATCGTGCCGCTTTCAACTGTCATTTAAAAAGAAACCAACAAAAAATGTTCCGCCATGCTCAGACCAACACAGTGACTTCATTTCGTCCAATGCTGAAGACAGCTAATGCCATCTCTTTGTATTGATATCTCCATGGCTGAGGACAAGGAGAGAGATTAAGCAGGGTAGAGACGAGCTCTGGAAGTGCAGCACTCCTCTGCACTCGTTCGTAGAGGCAATAGAGTATTTTCAGGTGACGTCACTGAAATTTTTTTTAGGTCAACTCGGATATTTAGGGATACAAAGCCACGTTTTCGGCCAATGACCATTCTCAAATTAATGAATGTTTGACCAAAAAAGTTGGTTGCTAAGGTGTGACGTAGTGATAATGACGTAGGCGAAACAGCTCTATGGCGTGGCTTATGAAATCGGGGAAAGGGGCAGAGAAGGTAGGAGGCAACCCCAAGGTTAATAGCAGACGGCTATGAGAGTTCTATATTTCTGGCAGGAGAAAAGGATAGGATCGATCGTCTCAGGAATTCGGCAAGTGTCACAGAGAGATGAAGGGGAGATGCTAAACCGGTGAAGCAAGGCCTGGGTGGGAAGCATGCTGCAGACCAAGCGAGTAAAAATTACGTCTTCATGTCTGTTGTCGATCCGGAGTAAAGTGTTCTTGGAAGGTGGGATCTCACAATGGGTTGCCTTGTATTTACTATTATTAGCACTCGGGTGCTATTTCTTTCAAGCACGGGATTTTGTCTACGCGGCGCGCCGTGGTCACTTTTTCCGTTAGATTCATGTTTTCTGCAGAGTGATTTGATATTGCTAACGGAATATTTTGGTCGAACTGGATACAATTTCGTCGAAAGGATAGACAGTGGTTTCCAAAACAGAAAGCCATCTGGAGTTGCTAACGGATCATGTTGCTAACGGAAACATGGACTATGCCTTCAGATGATTTTCAAATGCCAGGATTCACTTGAGTCGAACGGACAGACAGTGGTTTCCGAACCAGAAAGCCATCTGGAGTTATGATTTTTATAGAGGTAAACATTATAAAAATCACTTTATAAAAAGAATATGAAACATTTTATCTGTGCCTACACGAGCCAGATCAAGGATGTATAAATGATCATTGCGTATATTGGAGATATGAGATTTGCAGTAACATGCGCTAGTCCTCGAATTTCGTAAGAAGATAAATGAGACGCTCTATTCGAAACGTTGCTGGAGGAGGATGATTGTAAGACTGTTTTAGCAGGAGATTTTAACATAGAATTCAATTTCGATCCAGGATCTGATTTCATAACTGAAATGGGTACTTTAGATTTTCCAATACGCACTCATCCAAAACATTTCACCACTAGGGGCCAAATAACAGTGGATGCCATTTTCAGTTAGAAAATTATGCGAACAGGTGTCTACAGGAGCACTTACAGTTATCAATGTCCTCTATATGGCAGAATTGATTGAATAGATTAAAAAAAAAAAACTGAAATTCTTCCAGCCGAGTGCGTAAATAAAATCTTGAAGAATTTCAGATGATTTTTTTGTAATAATTAGTCTCAGCTTTTAAAAGGAGTTTTCTATGGATGCATGCAGTAATATCTTCTGGAGCTATCCACTCAAGGAGGATGCCAGAAGGGGAGGTCACCTTGGCGCCTTCCGCCCTCTCGTTTAAGAGGACACCCCGGTGCCCAAGAGTCCAATAAATCTGTAGATTGCGGACCATCCGCAAATCTACAGAAAGCTTATTGTAAAGGCGCCGGATGATATGGGCCAGCAAAAACAAAATTTAAAGGCCCCATTGGAAATTTCGTGCCAAATGCCCGAAATATCGCCAAATTTGGCACCAAAAATAAGTCCCCAAAAATGAAGTTAGCGGAGCTCTAATATCAATATTTCTCGAGATTTCTAGAAAACCCCATAGAAACCAACGGAGAAAGATAAAACTCCATATCTCGCATTCTAGTTAACAGATTTTGATGGACGAAAATGCAAAATTTAACTATTTGACGCGTAGAATACGAATTTTAAACTATTTTAAACCCCAGAACAGCGAGTTGCTCCGAAAATTAGTAAAATTGCCTTTTTCCAAGGGCTGCACTGCACTTCCCGGGCAGTACAATCCCTACTTAGGAGGTCGCATAGATATTTACAATATAACCTTCAACAATAGATCTTAACAACATGATTTAAGCATGTAATCAATAAACGCAATAAGCAATCACGCATTAACAAATAAATTATAGAGATAATAAAAGAATACACATTAATTAACACAAATATGTTATAAGTATGCACATTAAATATGGCGTAATTACTGAGTAAAAGAGAGTTGAAAAAAGCGGAAGAGAAGAGAGGGACAGGAAAGAAATGAGAGATGAAGAAAAGAAAGAATTACGCCATAGTGACGATAGTCAAATATTAAAATATTAAAATTAAAACCTCTGTAAACGGCCAGCCGATCGTAATGAACAACTCTTGGTTTTGAATTAGGTGACATAGGGATCCGTACGACAACATCGTTCTGTCTGTTTAGGACTGAGTAAGGTCGGTCCCACGGCGTATCTGGAGGGCGACCAAACACTAGATCGGCGGGAAGAAGGCGAAGATCTCTTCCAAATAGCATCTGGTAAGATGTGAAGCCGGTAGTCTCATGGACGGCACTCCTATAGGCCAGCAGGAAGAGGGGGATTTTCTTGTCCCAGTCCTCTTGATTCCTAGATACAAGAAGCCAGAATTTGTACAAAATAGTGCGATTATACCTCTCCACCATGCCTTCGGATTGTGGATGTAAAGGCGTAGTCTGGGTTTTGTCGAATCCGAGAAATTGACACAGTCCTTTAAAAATTGCAGAGGTAAAGTTCGTTCCTTGGTCCGAATGAAGTTGCAAAGAGGTTCCATACCTGGAAATCCATTCTTGCACCAATGCCTCTGATACGGTCGTAGCTTCCTGATAGGGAATAGCATATGCTTCGGGCCATTTAGAGAAGTAATCAATGACAACGTGGATGTGCTTGTTGCTATCCGAAGTTCGCGGAAGAGGTCCCAGGATGTCGAGGGCAATTCTATCAAAAGGTGGTAGTACATTATAACGATGAAGTTTTCCACGGCTACGTTTCTTCGGGCCTTTACGGACAGTACAGGCGTCACAAGCTTGACACCATCTCTCGACATCATACCGAGCCCTAGCCCAGTAGAAGTGCTCGCGAACTTTCTGGAGAGTCTTCATAATGCCAAAATATCCCCCAGTTAAGGCATTATGCAACTTTTCTAGAACCTTTGGAATCCTCGAACGAGGGAATATCAACTGCCATTGAAGAATCTTGCCGTCGTCCGATTCCCATTTACGGTACAGGACTCAGTATTTCAGACGAAGGGAATCCCACAAAGCTCACTATTGTTTCGTTGCCGGACTAATGACGATATTTCTTGCCAACTGGGCTTATCGCTTGATTTTTTCATTAACTCCAGGATAGGTTGGATGTCGCTATCAGCTAACTGGCCCTCCCGGACATTTTCGTCACTCTAGGGATCTTGAGATTGTACAGAGAATGTAACTTGGTGGACAACGGGATATTTCAGATGGTAATTTTTCTCTGTTCTGGAGCAATAGCGAACACTCTCTGTGCAGGGCCTTCTCGACAAAGCATCTGCTCTTCCATGAGATGCTCCTTTCCGATGATGTATTTCTATGTCATATTCTTATAATCTCTGTATCCAAGTGGCTATCTGGCCCTCCGGATTCTTGAAATTTAGAAGCCAGGTTAAAGAGACATGGTCCGTTCGGAGCAGGAACTTTCGGCCGTACAGTTAATGATGTACATGCATACGGCCTTGACGATAGCAAGAACTTCCTTTCTCGTAGCACAAAAGTTACGTTCTGCTTCGAAAGGCATTTGCTCCAGTAAGCCATGACATGTTCTTGGCCATCTATCTCCTGTGACAAAACAGCTCCGACACTCTCCTTACTTTCGTCTGTGTCCAGGATAAATGGCTTTTCAGGATGAGGATACGAGAAGATCGCGCAGATGTTAAAGCCGTCCAGTCCATAGAAATTTTTATCCAGTCTCAGTTAATTTGTGAAGTGGCCTTTCAATTTGAGAAAAACAATTCACGAATTTTCGATAGTAGGCACATAGTCCAAGTAGACTTCGCAGCTCATAGACATTCTCAGGACAACTCCAGCTCTTGACTGCGTATATCTTTTCGGGATCGGTTCGGTCTCCGTGGGCGGATATTATGTGTCAAGATAAAGTACTTCTCGACGAAACATGTTGCACTTAGATGGACTCAGTTTCAAGTTTGCCTCCTTCAATTTCTCCAGCAGCTTTCGGATGTTGTCTAGAAAATCCTCAAAAGTCTTTCCAACGATAATGATGATTCTTTACGATTACATATTATTCTTTAAACAACTACCATTAGCATACAGTTTGTTTGGTCACAGAAAATTTTATGACAAATTTCAACTATCAAAAATTACTGAAAGTAACTTTTTAAACAGTATTACGACTGGTAGAAAACAAAGATTTTAATTTTTCATAAAAGCAACAGAATGGAATTAGGATTTATAATTTCATTAGTGAGAAAAATAAATCTTGATTTGAAATAGAACTTAAAATTTTAAGACATTAAATGCTTCTACAAAAAATGAAATTATTATTCTGATATTTTTTTTTTAAATCATGCAAATCAAAGTTTTATCTTTAAAAAAAAAGCCATTTTACTTGCAAAAACCATGGGTTTTTTAAGGTAAAATACCCGCTCGGTGGGGAAAATGGGGATCTACCCGGGCAGCAAATCTGACAACCCTGGGTTAAAGAGGCATGGTCCGTTCGGAGCAGGAACTTTCGGCCGTACAGATAATGATGGAAATATTCCAAGGCCTTAACGACGGCAAGAAGTTTTCTCGGAACTCAATAGTTACGTTCCGCCTTCGAAAGGCATTTGCTCCAGTAAGCAATGGCATGTTCTTGGCCATCTACACTGCTCAAAACAATTAAAGGATATTGTAAGTTTTATATAAAATAAAGATATAAGCGAAAATTTTTTGCCGAAAATGGAAGAAGAGAATCACAAATGCAAATTTTTCTGATTTTCAAACTGTAGAGTATGCTAATTTTGAGTTCGACGTCAAAAACGTCGCTTCAGCGGCAGCGAACGAAATTGGACTTTCAACTGAATAAAAGACAATGAAGACAAGGATAATCGGCATTCAGTGACTGCTTTGTTTCGATGAGTAGGATGTCTCAGCGAAATCATTTAACCGATTCAGAAACTTGGAGAGTTGTCGGTTGGTTAGAAGGGGGCCAAACTCAAGCCGAAGTAGCGCAAGCCATTGGAGTATCACAAAGTGTGATTTCCAGGATCTGGAACCGATTTTTGGAGACTGGAAGTGCAGGCCGAAGACCAGGGCAAGGTCGTAGACAGGCAACAACGCCCAATGAAGATCGTTATTTAGTGTTAACGGCTCGGAGACACCGGAATATGAACGCTGCTCTTCTCCAACAACACCTTCGCTCGGCTACTGGCACCACGGTTTGTCCGAACTGGCACCACGACTGTCCGAAACCGGCTCCATGGTGTATGTTCGCCGACCGATGGTATGTGTTAGACTAACATCAAGGCATCGTCGCGACCTCAGGGAGTGGGCAACAGAGGATGTGAACTGGAGGAGAAATGAATGGAACAATGTTCTTTTTCCTGACGAGTCCCGTTTTTCAGTTCATCCTGATAATAGGCGTATTTTCATCTGGAGGGACCGTGCCAGTAGGAATAATCCTGCGTTCGTGCACGAAAGTGTCAGCTTTGGCGGTGGGGGAGTGTTGGTATATAGTGGCATCTCCATTGACGGCGCACAGACCTCTACATCATTCGAGATGGACCTCTGAATGGTCGCCGATATAGGGATGAGATCCTCAGACCTATTGTAGTCCCTTACGCTGCAGCAATCGGAGATGACTTCATTTGGACGATAACTGCAGGCCACATCGTGCTAACCTGGTGGAGAATTTCCTTTTCGAGGAAGGAATCGTACGAATCGAATGGCCAGCGTGTTCTCCAGACATGAATCCAATAGAGCACGTTTGGGACGCTCTAGGAAGACGAGTTGCTGGCCGCCAACCACCCCCACAAACTCTCCAAGAACAGGAAAGAGCTCTTCTGGAAGAATGGGACAGAATACCCCAAATCGTGATGAATAGCCTCATCGACTCCATGCCTCAAAGGTGTTCAACGTTGCTGGCCGTCCGTAGAAACCATACCCCCTACTGAAAATGATTTCCTTTGAAGAAAACACCTTTTGTTATTCTTTTTTTCTCATATGCACAAATTGTGTTTTTTTCCTTTTCTACGCAAATGCGCAATAAAATGCATTTTTTTCTGCCAAACATGTGTAATTTATTCTCATATAACCTACTACATCTGTCGACCATGTATCCATCAGCTAAAAAGTTTCCCAGCCACAAGATCCACCTAAAACCGCAATATCCTTTAATTGTTTTGAGCAGTGTATCTCCTGGGACAAAACCGCTCATATACTCTCCTTACTTGCGTCTGTGTCCAGGATAAATGGCTTGTCAGGGTGAGGATATGGCAGGATCGGCGGAGATTTTAGCGCCGCCCTCAGTTTGTTGAACGCATCCTCACATTCTGCTGTCCACAGAAATTTTTGTCCATCACGGTCAACTTGTGAAGTGGCCTCGCAAGAGAAAAATCCTTCACGAATTTTCAATAGTAGGTACTAGTCCGAGAGAAGTCCTTCGCAGCTCATGGATAGTCTCAGGACGACTCCAGTTCTTGATTGCGGACGTCCTTTCGTGATCGGCCCAGACTCCGTGGGTGGATATTATGTGCACGAGATAGCGTACTTTCCGACGAAAGGAGCTACACTTATATGGACTCAGTTTCAAGATCGCATCCTTCAATTTCTGAAGCACCTTTCGGATGTTCTTGAGATGCTCTTCGAAAGTCTTTCCGACGATAATGAATGTCGTCCAAGTACACGAGTCATGGTTCGTAGAAAAGTCCTCTCAACATTGTCTCCATCATACGCTCGAATATAGCCGGTGCGTTGCGGAGTCCAAAAGGCATAACTTTGAACTGCCATAATCCTTGTCCAGTAGTGAACGCAGTCTTTCCATGGTCATCGGGACGAATTTCTACTTGCCAGTAGCCACTCTTGACGTGCAGAGGGGAGAACCATTCATTTCCCGATAAAGTGTCCAAAGTGTCGTCTATCCTGGGAAGAGGGTAGCTGTCCTTCTTGGTAATGTCATTCAGACGTCTATAGTCAATGGAGAACGGGATGGAAACATTCTTCTTCCGGACCAAAACCATCAGCGAGACCCAGGGACTAGTCGATGGCTCGATGTCGTAATCACGCTGCATCTTCTCTAAAAGACTGCTCACCTCTTCTTGTTTAGCAAACGGCATCCGCCTAGGATGTTGTTTGATGGGAGAATGGCTGCCTGTATCTATTCTATACTGCGTTAGCTTCGTGCGACCAAAGTCACCCGATGTGCGAGAGATGAGGTCTTCGAACTCCTCTATTACTTTCTCCGCAGCGCCTCTCTGTTCTGCCGTTAATTCGGCGTCTTGTAATAATTCCTTCGTCAGACACTCAGATTATTTAGCTATCATTGGATTGATGGTCTTATTAATGCAGGTAACAGGAGTGCTTGCTGCCGACACTTCATTTTTCTTTATCATCTTCGACTTGTCCGTCACATTCGCTACCCTACCTGGAATGTTAGTTCTCGACAAGTCCACAAGTGTTGCACCCACAATTACTCCTCTGACGGAAATATTACTTGGGTATTCAAGTAATCCGAAAATAAATTTATAGCTTTCTTTTACTGATCCAGAAATTATAGAATCAGTTCTTGAAGGTAGAGTGATATCAGTCTTTGCTGTTATTTGCTGAACAGGTAAAAGGCTTCATTTTTAATGTCGAATGCAGCTATTTCTTTCGAGTCTGATCGAAGCTCATTATTCTTAAAGTCCAAGTTAAATTTGTGCGATTTTAAAAGTCCAGTCCAAGAATGAAAGAGTCCGTAATACTGGCGATATATATTCCACATGGTCGTATCTGGCATTTCCAAAAAAATATTTCTTCTGGCACCTTTCTGCCCATTTCGATCTTGTCACCTGTCACAGTCTGGAGGGTCAACTAGGGTCCATTTAGTCTTCAAATTTAATTTCTTGGCCAGATCTGTCCTTATGATGGTTACATTCGCTCCAGTATCAATCACATCGAGGCATCGAGGACCATTTAACCAGAGCCCATTACTGCCGCGATTCACCGAAGAAATCTGCAAGACTTTGAAATGAGATTTTTGAATATTCGGGAACCTCCGCCCCGCGATATGGCCACCTTCTAGTTTGCCTCCTTTCCGTTCTGAGAGATATGAAACGATTCCGTCCTTGAGAGATCTGCTGGTCATGGGACTTTCAACCACAGTACTTTTGTACGTGACCTCGGACGCCACACTTCCAGTATTTTACTTTCCTTGGGATGTCTCTCGTTTCACCGGATCTTAATTTTCGTTGCATGAGATCTTCAAGTCTTTTCAATCTGTTCTCTACGTTCTCTGTGACACGCTTTTGGACAGTGACCCCTCTAACAGCATGCCGACCTTCCCTCACGGTCCGCTGAGCTGCCTCTAGCTTCATTGCGAACACGAGAGGAGGCTTCAAATCTTGATAATCCTCCAATATGAGTGCCTTTTGGATTTCTGAATCCCGGGCGGCTTCAATAAAATGATGAACAGAAATTCTTTTCGGACATTATCGGGTTAGTTGCCGTAGGCTAGATGACACAGCGTATCTATGTCCAAAGCCAGTTCTTGAAGTATCTCGCCAGGTCTCTGCATCCTTGATTTTAGTTCTATTCTGCTATATTTTTTCTGACACTTCTCTCCGAATTTAAGTTCCAAGGCACTGTCAAGGGCGTCAAAATCTCCTGTCTTCGTCCAATGGTCTGTAGTACATTGATTGCGTCTCCGCCAAGGGAAGCTTCCAGATGGTTCGCTTTATCGGATTCGTCCCAAGCATTGGCCTTGGCGACAATTAAAAATTGGGTCTTCTTATCAGGGTGTCTTTCCGTCATAGGTCGTTAGTTTCACAGCTGGGCGGCATGAAGATAGCCTGATGTTTTCCTGTATCTTTCTCGGCTTCACTAAACTGTCCAGTTTTTCCTCTTACTTGTTTTCGATCGTTTCCTCAATTCCTTCCTCGTATTTCGCTTGAATTTCTTCTAGGAGCGACATCCTGTTCTCTCATTTCCTCTTGACCCTGCTTAATTTCATCTAAATTTTCTTGGGTTTTCTATATCTTCTCTTCCAATTTTTTTCTTGATTTTTCTCTATTTTCTCCAACCCAGTTTTCCACTCCTCTTGTCCGCCTTCAGTTTTCTTCTCCAAATCGGCTTGTCTGGATTTCATCTATTCCAATCCAGCTTTCACCTCGTCTTGTGAGGCTTTCATCTCTTCTTTTCCGTCTACTATCTCTTCTCATGCGGTTTTTAGCTCAGTTTTCATCTCTTCATACACATGTCCGGGTTTTATCTCCTTCAACATATCCACGAGATTTTGTTGAAATTGTTCGCCCATTTTTCTGGTCCACACCATTCACTAGAAAATGAAAGTCCTTCTTTAGAATCCCGATTCTCTCACCAAATGTTGCAGCAACCTATGCTGGTTTCCAGTTGCTGACCAGCTTAACTATGGTGGTCCTGGGCCTATAGGACTGTTTAGTACTATAGGCCCAGGGGGTTCGTCTAAGCCCCCAATTTCTCTCCGAAAACGAAACTAAGTAATATTTTCTGAGCTAGTTGGAATTTTTGAATTCTGCAAACGGTTTTGGACTCGTGAGAGCCCGGGCCTTCCAAGGCAGCAAGGTCGGGGACGCAGGGAGCTTACTAAGCCCCCCCTAATTTAGTATTAAACTCAACTTGAGTTTCTTCAGGCACTGACGCAGACTTTCGAGCTGAGATAACGGCTTTCGAAACCTCAGGAAGAGGACAGCCCGTCTTTATGCAGCCCTGGCCATTCGGAAGTCATTAGCGTTTCCTCTAATTAGGGTATTTAGCCCGATCCCTCCTCCCACTTTTATTTGTTAATCAATAAAATTAATTAATTAATTTTTTTATTTCCTTCTCATGATCTATTGTACAAAGTTTATTCCTTAACTCCAGTGAGCATTTAATGCAACTCTATTAGGGTGTATAATGTGAACAATATAGTATAATTCTAGTGGTAATTTAGTATAAATTAGCGTACATAGTTTGACACTGTAGAATATCTTTAGTGGATTTCCAGTGTACATTAGCGCGTATAGTGTAATATGTCAGTGAATTTCAGTATATGTTATTTTCTTATTTAGTGCCTTTTATGTTTTATCTTCCCCCCCCCTTATTTTCCTTCTCACGATCTATTGTACTTAGTCTTATAACTAAACCGCAGTGAGCAATTAATGCAACTCTATTAGGGTATATTAAGTGAACATAGCAGGAAAATTCTAGTGTTAATTTAGAGTAAATTAGCGTACCTAGTTTGTCACCGTAGAATATCTCTAGTGGATCGTTAGTGTAAATTAGCTTGTACTGTGTAAAACATCAGTGATCTCAGTGTATGATACTTACTTATTTATTTATTTTTAATTTAATTTAATTAAATTTATTTTTTTCTTTCTTTAACTCAGTAGTGCTTATTGAGAATTAGAGTGTATAACTTTTATATTGGCATCGTAATGGTATACTGAATCCTCGCACAGAGTCGTTGAATGTCACCTATTTTGTATTTTTATTATTTTTATTTTTTATTTTTTAATTTTTTTTTCTCCTTTTCTTTTCTCTATTGCTATTGAGTGTATCCTGTACTTACCAGAACCTAGTAGTGTTCCAGAAATAGCATCTGAGAGTGAAGGCACACATGTGCCTCCCCGCCCCCCTAGCCCTGAGGCTCCCCACGAAAAACTAGAACACGAAGCTCCCCCTCAGCAGTTGGACCCAGAAGAGGTATACTTGCTCTCTTCTGGGCTCATTATACATTAACATTGAAAGAACAACAACCTTCATCAAGAACGCCCTAAAGATCGGGAGAAAGGCATTGGGGAAGTAAACAAAGCCAAAGAAGCAAGATAAAAACTCCAAGTTACCACAGCCGCCAAGGAAACAAGATAAAAGCACCAAACTACCTCAGCCACCCCCACCCCCCTCAGGTCTCGTCAAGCTACGGAAAGAAAGAGAGACTCTGACAGCCTAAATGCACTTACTCACTAAGGCAAAGCGATCATCCTATAATGATACTCAACACATCCAGGCTTTACGGGAAGAAGTAGCCTACCATAAGGAAAAAAAACAGCTGCTAGCGTAAGAACAAAAATATGTGTGCTAACAGAATGGGGTTGGAACGCACAGACCTACAAACAAAACATCATGTCGCTGGCAGAACACGTATTCCTAGGAGACACCACGCACGCCGAAGAATATCTAAGGGATTACACAGCAGGCACAGCAACCGAGAAGGAGATGGTTGAGGTCCCAGCAACAAAGGATGAGCTCAACCCCATACTCCATACCCTGAACCCCAGGAAGTCGCCAGGACCAAACGCGGTAGACATCAGGATGCTGCGACTAGCGAGTCACCGGACACTCTACCGGCGCGGATTAATAAGTGCTTGGCCCTCACCACCTTTCCATACAGCCTGAAAAGCGGAGAGGTGGTCTTCTTCCAGAAAACAGGAAAGGACCCTCGCGGCAAGAGCTCCTATCGACCGATCTGTCTCCTTCCACCGCTGGGAAAGGTACTAGAAAAGTTCCTAGTACAATGACTCCATTATCACCTATAGAAACGCAGAACCTCCTAAACCCGATGCAATACGGCTTCCGTCACAACAGATCGTGTGAGAAAGCACTACATCAATTAGTAACGCACGCAGAACAAAACATTGGAAAAGGCCACTGCACAACAATAGTCTCAGTGGACATTAAGGGGGCATTTGACCATGCAAGCTGGTCAGTTATAAAGAAGCGACTAGAACAGCTAAACCTCCCTACAGACGTAGCCAGGACAATCGGCAATTACTTCAAGGACAGGAGAGTGGTCGTGAACTAGGAAAACGGAGGAGAGGAGCTGCATCTCACAAGAGGTTGCCCACAGAGTTCGTGCTTAGGTGCAATCCTGTGGAACCTCATAGCTGAGATGTTCTCCTTCAGACACCGCGGAAACCTGGACTAGAAGCGGTGGCCTTCGCGGATGACTTCAAGTTCATCCTAGGCGGAGCAAGGAGGAAAGGCATAGAGATCCAGGCCTCCCAAACTTCACCAGCAATTCTTACCAAACTTCACCCAACAGCTGGCGGAGTTAGGACACATGCTCTGCAACGACATACCAAGGCACTAAACCACAAACGGGGTAGCCGAGCCTACGCCGGGCCTGTAGTCGGGCCCGGCACCGACCCCTCCAGCAATGCACAGGCGGTCCCGAACCTTTATTGAAAACTCTTAGTTTTTCACAGTTGAACATGTTTTGGCTAGGAAAACCGGACACAGTTGTTCCCACGCAGGGGCTGTGCCATACAAGGTTGTTCGCATTACATGATAAGGCTGCCGCTAACTTATTGGGAGAGTTCTACAAAAATAAGAGTAATTAGGCGTTTGACAAAAATGATGTTGCGGTGAAAGACGAATCTGATTCATAACTGTCCCACTTCTCATTCCGGTGGTACTATTCTTATTAAAGAATTTTCCTTGCGAGAACTTAATTTCGCTCGGAGAGGCACGGATCTTCGTAGATCCCCTGGCCCTGATCGCATTCATAATTTCACGATTAGTCATCTTGGACCGGTATGCAGAGACTTTTGGATCTCTTTAAACTTTCTTGGAAACTTGGTCGTCTCCCCCGTGAATGGAAGAGAGCTACAGTTGGCCCCATTTTAAAGCCAGGTAAAGACAATGGCTCACCAGAGAGTTTTAGACCCATTGCATTGACCTCGTTTGTATGCAAACTTACGGAGCGACTTATTCTTGCCAGGCTGAAACACCATCGGAACACTAGTGACTTGCTTCCGAGTGAACAGTATGATTACAGAAAAGGACATAGCACGATAGATCAAATCTTGTTTCTTTGCCAGAGAGTTCACGACGTTCAAAATATGAGGCCTACCAACCACACTGTTACCGCCTTCTTGGACATGTCGAAGAGCCTTTGACTGAGTTTGGCGTCAACTCTTGATTACCATGCTTCATGACTCTTTTAGCATAAAGGGCAGAGCCCTTCCTTGGATTTCGGACCTCCTCCGAGACAGATCGATTAGAGTCAAATATATTAAATCTCTGTCTCGTCCTTTCGGCCTTAAGTAAGGTGTTTCTCAAGGTTCTGTATAGAGCTCTGTTTTGTTTTCTCTTTACATCGCTGGTTTAGAGAAAGAGATTGCTTAGCATTGTAGTGTGGGAATCTTTGCTGACGTCATCACAGTGTGGCACTCTGGCTCAGACAGCAGGGATATTGAGCTTAAACTCAATGGAGCTATGGAGGAAGCTCATTCCTGCGCCAAGCATCACAAACTGATTATTAATGCTTCGAAATCATTGACAACCTTTTTCACAACTAAAAGACAACTTTTTAATTACCGATCTGGTATTTTCATGAATGGAACCCAGTTAAGATATGTTAGAAATGCCAAATACCTCGGTTACACCTTGGACCAGGAGATCACGAGCAATAAACATATTGAAGGTCAAGTAGCCAAGGCCAGAAAGAGGCTTAATATTCTGAGGTCTATATCTGGTCGAGATGGGGAAGCAGAAGCCGACGTACTACGAACTACATACATGTCTCTTATTAGACCAATATTGGAGTATGGTTTCCCCATCTTTTCTTGTGCTTCCAAAACCAATCTTAATAAGCTTGAAAGCGACAGCATAGTGCTGCTAGAATCATTACTGCACTTCGGCGTAGTTGTCCAAATGACATTGTCCTTTTTGAGAGCGATTTGCCTCTTATTTCGATGAGTAGAATTTATTGTCTAACAAAATACTTTAGAGCTTTACAGTTACTATGTACACAGCACAGAACTTCCACCTACCTTCACGCTTGGACTGACAATCGACGTTTGAAGAAACATAGCCCCTTTTCGTTTGCAAGAAGGCTGAATCTGCATTCTTCTGGTGTGGAGTTGCATTCTTTCGGTTCCCGGGGAGCTGGACTGGAACTTGATGGGATACACTTCCGCGACTAGTGTGACGGAAAACGTCTTGACTAGAGTGATGAAAAACTTTGAGATTCCTGCCCTCGTCAGTACTATGGCTATGGAGACTATTAATAGTATTCCTCGATCTTCTTTAAAGATTTATACTGATGGTAGCAGAGGTGAAGGAGGAATATCTGGTAGTGGAGTTTACATTCCTACTCCTATTGGCGCTTTGGAGTTCGAGATCAAAAACCCTAATTTTTGTTCAGTTTCTAGATCAGAGCTTATTGCCATCAGAAAGGGGTTTGCAGTACGTAGTTCAGGTGGAGGATCCTTTCCAAGATATCTGGATCTTATCTGACAGTCGCGCTTCAACTCAGCACCTCCCTAATTTGGGTATTGTTGGTGACCAGACTAGCCTGGACATTTTAAATCTACTTGACAGACTTTCACCCGGTCATACCATACATTTTCAGTGGATCCCTTCACATGTTGGGGTTGAATATAATGAAAAAGCCGACTCTTCGGCCAGGCCCGCTGCTGAGGAGGGTGTGAGTCATAGTGGGAAGCTCAATTTTAGCGAGATTTCTTCCGTGGCAAAAATGGAATTGAACAAGTTTCCGAAAACCCTTCCCAACCACTCATTGTACTCCGCAAAAATTCCGTGTGGGTCTTTCCAGCTTAGACCCAGATCCTGCCAAACTGTTTTCTCGCGCTGCTTGAGTGCCCGCATTAGAGCCCTCACTTTTCGGCAGGATCCAAAAACTTACCCTGCCCATATTTTGGTTTGTTTGGGTTTTGACAAAGACGAAGTCTTGCGGAACACTCAACTGTTTTTAGACGTTTTCGGATTCATGGGGATTGTCTTAGCCCTTTTAATGGATGCCGAGATTAGTAACGACTGAAACAACAACGAAGACGGGTAAAATTAAGCTACGACGGCCGTTAAGTCAATTGATGAAACCATTCACGTGTGCAAAGTCGAGACCTTCCATTCCCCTCCTAACTGGTCCCCCTATAATACAGGATGGCCATAATTAAACTACAAGTGTTCAAGGGGTGCTGGAGAGAAAAACTACCGAGAATATATTGCAGTGAAATTTGGTATCTACACGTTTCAGAACATGCGCAAGTCAAATATGCAAAAATAAAAAATCGTCATTTTCACCCGATAGATGGCGCTGTACAGTATTTCAAAGGTCCCCGGTGGCATATGCAACTTTCAAAACCGATAGACAGAGCATAGTAACATTGTAAGAGGCATATAAACAATATAAAACATCATTTACAGTTTATCAAAATTCCATACAATTCGCTTCAGTAATTAAATTTTTACAGTAACTTCTAATCAAGAATTAACGTAAAGTAAGTTCACAAATTAAAAATTCATAAAAACGCTTTGGAAAACAATTAAACAATTATTTATTCTCATTGACACTCATTGGACCTCTTCTTAATCGTTTAAACGCCGGTATTTTTTCAGAGTAGCCGAATAATTGCTACCATTCTGATATAATATCTTCACTAACAATGCACGTTCCTTCTTATTCAGAGACATGATTGACCATTACTCAATGGGGTCTTGTTTTTACACTGTTCTATGGGCTTAAAATTTGCATATATGACTTCCATAAGCATTGAAACACGATATAGCGCCATCTATCGGGTGAAAATGGCGATTTTTTTAAATTGCATATTTGATTTGCGCATGTTCTGAAACGTGTAGATACCACGTTTCACTGGAATATTCCTGGTAGTTTTCTCTCCAGCACCCCTTGAAAACTTGCAGTTTAATTATGGCCACCCTGTACATTATTGTACCGTGATGCAGACACATTATTCCCGTACCCGCCGTATGTCCCGGACCAGGGTCCGAACGACTAAACTCTTTATAGAATTTGTATGCTTACCGGAACCGAACATGCCAAATGTGGAATTTTCCAGCTATCGTTATTAGGGGTGTCTGAACAGGGATGTCACCTTTGTCAATTTTTTTCCGTTTGTCCGTCTATAAATCCGGAACAAAGGACGATGAAATTAAGCCACGACGGCCGTAAAGTCAATGGATGTAACCATCCACGTGTACAAAGTCGAGACCTTCCACCCCCCCCCCTAAATGGCCCCCTGAAATCACTATAGTCCTGTAGGTCGGACGCATTCTTATCGTACTTGCCATTATCTCCCGGACAAGGAGCCGGACGACTAAAGCCTTTATAGGGTTTGTGCTTCTACAATACCAGAACATGTCAAAAGTGGAATTTTCCCGATCTCGTTAATAAGGGTGTCTGAACAGGGGCGCCACTTTTCCGATATTGTCCGTTTATCCGGCTATAACTCCCGAACGAAGACCGGTAATAATAAGCCTCGACGGCCGTAAAGTCAATGGATGAAAGCATTCACGTGTGCGAACCTTCCAGTCCCCCCTGTACTGGCCTCCCCGAAATCATTATATTCCCATGGGCCCATGAGCGTAGCTAGTTGGGGAGGGCGGGGCAAGTGCCCCGGCCGTTGAACGAGAAGGGAGCACCGAAAAGAAAATTACAAATCAAACCTGTGAACGGGAAAGTTTACTTTTGGTTTTTGTACATATTTTTTACACGGTATCACATCCCCTGCTACCAGATTCAATGTTTATTTTATATCTTGCGTTTCAAGTACTTGATCCCCAAAACTGATGCACACCCACTCCATATTTACCGGATCACAAAACTGAAAATATATACAGAGCCACGTCCCTTCTATCGGGAAGCGGGCAAAAGCGAAAGAAATAGCTCAATAATGGTCATCAGTAGAACAGATGACCAAAATGAAGCCGTTCCAGATAGTGAGGTAAAAATTGACACAAAACCGAACAGCCACGTATGTGAAGCTGACACAAAGTCAGAAGAAAATGCTGAAAAATGAAGACTTTCATTCGGATTTATAAATGTCCGTTTACTTATATTGTAAGGATTTAGTCGTCTGGACTCTGATCCGGGAGATAGACTTGGTAGAAATTTCCAGACTCCAGCGTGCAGATCTCTCTTCTAATTTTTTTTCGATTTTCGTGCCTCTTAAAATTGAGCGAAAATTATAAAAATTCTTGTGTGCGTTTTACTAATTGTACTATACACGAGGATATTTGTTTGGAGTTTCTGTTATAATGAGTTCGCGAATTAAAGGGAGAAAACGAAAATCCAAGGGGGTCAGTTTCTCACGCTTGTGTGAACGTTGGAAGGTCGTGACTTTGCAGACGTAAATGGTTTCCAAGGGAGAGTTGACAAATGTTGTGGCTTAATTATCCTTCGTTCACGAATTATTGCGAGATAAATTGACAAAATCGTCAAAAGTACCTACCCTGTATATGTCGTCCTATAAGCTTGATCGAGAAAATTACATTTTTGGCATGCTCGGTATAACGATGATATTTGATTGTCTATTGTTTAATTATTTAAACTGGGTTAGAAAAGATGGTGTTAAGCTTAGAAATCCAGGTTCGATGCACTTAGTTGCAATAAAAAGACATTGAATACTTAAACTATTTTATTTAAAAGATACTATTGAAACATAAACTTATTACAACGGATGGTGGTGGTGGTGGCTCAGCGAATTAAAATTACGTCCTATATGGACAGTGGAATTAAGATGGAATGAATTGAAAATTACGCCAGCAGAGAATGACACATTGGCGAGAACAACAACTTGGCAGAGATAAATAACGCCAATCTCAGAGCAACCCTAAAACTTAATCCAATAAAAATAAAGTGACGGAATCGCGAGCCAATCATTTTAAAGATGAGGCAGGGCAACAGAAAATAACTTACGCCAGCAGGATGCAAAGAAGGGAAGCAAAAAATGTTCGTTGTGATTGCAAACGGACGTCATGTAATCTATTTTTAGCACATCGGCTCCACAGGTCTGATGTAGAGAAATAAACAATTAAGAATAATGCAAACTGGAAAAGCGAATATACAGATTTAAAGGCCGAAATGGCAGAAAAAAATGAGAACAGAAAAGATTTAGAATTCTTGATTTTGGATAGATTGCATTAAAGAAGGCCAAATTAAATGATTATTAAATTAGATATGTGATCCCCATCACACCCGGGTGAATTTGGCGTACAAAGCCATAGTCGTCTGGTCTCTGATCCTCGTGATATGCTTTGGTTAGAATTTCCAGAGTCCAGCGTGCAGATCTCCCTTCTAATACTTTTTTCGATTTTTTAGCCTCTTAAAATTGAGCGAAAATTACGAAAATTCTTGCGCGTGTTCTACTAATCGTCCTATACACGAGCATATTTATTTAGAGTCTTTTCAATAATTAGTTCGCGAATTATAGCGAGAAAACGAAAATCCAAGGGGCCAGTTTTTCACGATTGTGTGAACGTTGGAATATCGTTACTTTGCAGACGTAAATGGTCTTATAAGAACAGTTTACATATGTCCTGGCTTCATTTCATCGGCCTTCGTTCGCGAGTTATAGTCCGACAAAAGACCAAAATCGTCAAACATGCCTACCCTCCGCACATCTTCCTATAAACTTGATCGAGAAAATTATACTTTTGGCATGTCCGTGTCCAGTTGACATAAAAAGCCAATAAAAGATGTAGTCCTCTGGCCTAAGACCCTGGAGATATGCTTGGTTAAAAATTCCAGAGTCGAGATTGCAGATCTCCCTTCTAAATTCTTTTCGATTTTTGAGCTTCTTAAAATTGAGTGAAAATTATGACATTTCTTGTGTGTGTTGTACTAATCGTCCTATACACGAGCATATTTATTTGGATTCTCTGTGATAATTAGATCGCGAATTATAGCGAGAAAGCGAAAATCAAATGGGGTCAGTTTCTCGCGCTTGCGTGAACGTTGGAATGTCGTGAGTTTACAGACATAAGGAGAGTTTACATATGTCGTGGATTAATTATATCGGCCTTCGTTCGCCAGTTATTGCGAGATAAATTACCAAAATTGTCAAAAATACCTACCCTGCATATGTCAACCTATTAGCATGATCGAGAAAATGACACATTTGACATGTCCGGGTGAATTTGACGTAAATAGCTAACAAAAGATATAGTCATCGGGCCCCTAATCCTCGATATATCGAGTCCAGCCTGCAGATTTCCCTTCTAATATGTTTTTCGATTTTTCAGCCTCGTAAATTTGAGCGAAAATTATCAAAATTCTTGTATGTGTTGGACTAATCGTTCTATACACGACCCTGTTTGTTTGGAGTCTCTGGAATAATCAGTTCGCGAATTATAGAGAAAAAAAACGAAAATACAAAGGGGGTCAATTTCTCACACTTGCGTGAACGTTGAAATGTTGTGACTTTGCAGACATAAATGGTCTTATAAGGAGAGTTTACATATGACCTGGCTTGATTTCATCGGCCTTTGTTCGCGAATTATAAAGGACATATATCGTCAAAAATGCCTATCCTGCATATATCTTCTTATTAGCTTGATGGTGAAAATTACACTTTTAGCATGTCCGGGAACATTGACGTAAAAATCTAATAAAAGATTGAGTCGTCTGGCCTCTGTTCCTGGAGACATGCTCGGTTTAAATTTACAGAGTCCATCGTGCAAATCTCTCTTCTAATTTTTTTTTCGATTTTTGAGCCTCTTAATAGTGAGCGAAAATCATGAAAATTCTTGTGTGTGTTGTACTAATCGCCCTATCCTCATCCTTGTTAGGGGTGTCTGGGATAGTTAGTTCGCGAATTATAGCGAGAAAACGAAAATCACAGGGGTTCAGTTTCTCGCGCGTGTGTGAGCGTTGGAATGTCTTGACTTTGCAGTCGTAATTGGTTTCATAAGGAGAGTTTATAAATGCCGTAGCTTAATTTTATCTGCCTTCCTTCTCGAGTTAGAGCCGGATAAAGTCCTAAAATATTCCAAAATGTCTACCCCTATATATCGCCCCATTAGCTTGATGCTTGATCCATAAAATTACGCTTTTGTCATGTCCGGGTCATGTTGCTTGGAAAAAATTTCAAGAGTCCATCGAGAGATGTCTCTTCTAAATTTTTTTTCGATTTTTGTGCGTCTTAAAATAAAGCCAAAATTATGAAAAATCTTGTGTGTGTTGGACTAATCTTTCTACACACGAGCATTTTAATTTAGAGTCTCTGCAATAGTTAGTTCGCGAATGATTGCGAGAAAACAAAATCCAAGGAGGTCAGTTTCTCACGCTAGCTTCAACCTGGGAATGTCGTGACTTTGCAGACGTGAATGGTCTTATAAGAAGAGTTTAAATAGGTCGTGGCATGATTTTATCGGCATTCGTTCGCGAGTTATAGCCCGATAAAGGCCAAAATCGTCAAAAATCCCTATCTGTATATATATTTCTGTTAGCTTCATCCAGAAAATTACACTTTTGGCATGTCCGGGTGCAGTTGACGTAAAAAGCCAATAAAAGACTTAGTCCTCTGGCCTCTGATCCATGAGATAGGCTTTGTTAAAATTTCCAGAGTCCACCGTTCAGATCTCCTTTCTACTTTTTTTCGATTTTTGAGCCTCTTAAAATTGAGCGAAAATTATGAATATTCTCGTGTGTGTCGTACTAATCGTAGTTTACACGAGCATGTTTATCTGGAGTCTCTGCGACAAGTTCACGAATTGTAGAGAAAAAAAAACAAAATCCAAGGGGATGAGTTTCTCACGCTTGCATGAACGTTGGAATCTCGTGACTTTGCACACGTAAATGGTCTCATAAGGAGAGTTTGCATAGGGCGTGACTTAATTTTATAGGCCTTCGTTCACGAGTTATAGCAGGAGAAATTGCCAAAATCGTCAATAATGCCTACCCTGTATATATTGTCTTATTAGCTTGATCGAGAAAATGACATTTTTTGCATGTCCGGGTCCTTTTGACGTAAAAAGCCAATAAAAGATTCAATCGTCTGGCCTCTCATCCTGGAGATGTGCATGGTTAAAATTTAGAGAGTCCATCGTGCAATTCTATCTTCCAATTTTTTTTTTTCGTTTTTAATGCCTTTTAAGAGAAAGCGAATATTAAAAAAATATTGTGTGTGTTGTACTAGCCGTCCTATACAAGAGCATATTTGTTTGAAGTATCTCTCATAGTTAGTTCGCGAATTATACCGCGAAAACAAAATCGTTTCTCACGTGTGCGTTAGCGTTGGAATGTCCAGTCACTGCAGAGGTAAATGGTCTCCTAAAGAGAGTTTACATAGGCCGTGGTTTATTTTATCGGCCTTCGTTCGCGAGTTATAGCCCGATAAAGGGTCAAAATCGTTAAAAATTCATTCCCTGTATATATCGTCCTATTAGCTTGATCGCTTTTGCCATGCCCGTGTCCAGTTGACGTAAAGGGCAAATAAAAGATTGAGTCGTCTGGCCTCTGATCCTGTAGATATGCATAGTTAAAATTTCCAGTGTCCATCATGCAAATCTCTTTTCTAATATTTTTTCGATTTTTGTGCCTCTTAAAATAAAGCGAAAATTATGAAAAATCTTGTGTGTGTTGTACTCATCATTCTATACGCGAGGATCTTTGTTCGGAGTCTCTTCGAGTTCGCTACTAGGTTCGCGAATTATAGTGAGAGAATGAAAAAATCCAAAGAGGTCAGTTTCTCGGGCTTGCGTGTACGTTGAAATATCGTGACTTCACAGACATAAATGGCCTCATAAGGAGACTTCAAAAATGTCGTGGCTTAATTTTATCGGCCTTCTTTCGTCAGTTATAAGCGGAGAGATTGCTAAAATTACAAGATACAATTATATACAAGATAGGCAAAAATGCCTATCTTGTATATAATGTTATATAGCTTGATCGAGAAAATTACACTTATGGCTGTTCCGGGCCAAGTTGACATAAAAAAAAAACAACAAAAGAATTATTCCTCTGCCTTCTGATGCAGGAGATACATTTGGTTAAACTTTCCAGAGACCAGCGTGGAGATATCCCTTAAAGTATATTCCATTTTTGAGCTTCTTGATTTAGAACGAAAATTATCAAAATTCTTGTGTGTACCGTACTAATCGTCCTATACACGAGCATCCTTGTTTATAGTGCCTGCGATAATTAGTTCACGAATCATAGCAAGAAAACAAAATCCAAGGAGGTCAGTTTCTGTCGCTTGCGTGAACGTTGGAATGTGCAGACGACTTTGCAGACGTAAATGGTCTCGTAAGGAGAGTTTACAAACGTCGTGACTTAATTCGATCGGCCTTCGTTCGCGAGTTATAGCCGGATAACGGACCGAAATCGTCAAAAAGGATTAACCTGTATATATCGTCCTATTAGCTTTATCGAAAAAACTACACTTTTGGCATGTCCAGGTCTAGTTGACGTAAAAAGCTAATAAACGACTTAGACGTCCTATGATCTAGCCTATACGGTTGGTTAAAATTTCCAGTGTCGAGTTGGCAGACTTCTATTCTAAATTTCTGTCTTATACACGTGCATATTTGTTTCGAGTCCCAGCGATAATTAGTTCGTGAATTATAGTGAGAAAACGTACATACAAGGGGGTCAGTTTCTCAGGCTTGCGTGAACATTGGAATGTCGTGACTTTACAGATGTAAATGGTTCATTAGGAGAGTTTACAAATGTCATTGCTAAACTTTATCGGACTTCGTTCACGAGTTATAGCCCGATAAAGGGCCAAAATCGTCAAAAATGACTACCCTGTATATATCGAACTATTAGCTTGATCGTGAAAATTACACTTCTTGTATGTCCCGGTTGCAGTTGACGTAAAAAGCCAGTGATAGACTTAGTCGTCTGGCCTATGATCCAGTGAGATATGCTTGGATAAAATTTCCACAGTCTTGCGTGCCGATTTCTTCTCTATTTATTTTATTTTTTTTTATTTTGAGCCTCTTAAAAGTGAGCGAAAATTAAGAAAATTGTTGCGTGCGTCGTACTAATCGTCGTATACACGAGCATATTTATTTAGAGTCTCTGCGATTGTTAGTTCGCGAAATATAGCGACAAAACAAAATCCAAGCAGGTCAGTTTCTCACGCTTGCGTGAACGTTGGAATGTCGTGACTTTGCCGACGTAAATGGTTTCACAAGGAAAGTTTACAAATGTCCTGGCTTAATTTTATCATTATTTTCCCGCGTGTTATAGCCGGATAAAGGACTAAAATCGTCAAAAATGCCAAACCCGTATATATCGTCCAATTTGCTTGAGCGATAAAAATACGCTTTTGGCATGTCCAGGTCCAGTTCCCATGCAGAGCCATTAAAATATTTAGTCGTCTGGAGTATGATCCAGGAGATATGTTTGGTTAAAATTTCCACAGTCCTGCCTCAAATTTTCACAGAATTCGCCTCTATTTTTTTTTTTAGCTTGTAGAAATTGAGCGGAAATTATGACAATTCTTCTTGTGTGTTGTACTAATCGTCTTAGACATGAACATTTTTGTTTGTAGTGTCTGCGATAGTTTGTTCGCGAATTCTAGCGAGAAAAAAAATCCAAGGGGGTCAGTTTCTCACGCTCTCATGGACGTTGGAATGTCGTGGCTTTGCAGACGTAAATTGTCTCATAAGGAGAGTTAACATATCTCGTGTCTTAATTTTATCGTCCTTCGTTCGCGCGTTATAGCCCGATAAAGGGCAAAATCGTCAAAAATGTCTTTAGTGCATACATCGTACTTATAAGTTTGATCGTGAAAATTACATTTTTGGCAGGCCCGATTCGAGTTGACGTAAAAAGCCAGTGATAGATTTAGTCCTCTGGTTTCTCATCCAGGAGATACGCCTTGTTAAAATTTCCACAGTCTTGCGTGCAGATTTCTCCTCTATTTTTTTTTATATTTTTGAGCCTCTTAAAATTGAGCGACAATTATGAAAATTCTTGTGCGTGTTGTACTAATCGTCATAAACACGAGCATATATATTTAGAGTCTTTACTATAGTTAGTTTGCGAATGATCGCTAGAAAAATAAATCCAAGGACGTCAGTTTATCACACTTGAGTGAACGTTGGAAGGTTGTGACTTTGCAGACGTAAATGTTTTCACAAGGAAAGTTTACAAACGTCCTGGCTTAATTTTAAAATTTCAAGAGTCCAGCGTACATATGTCTATTCTAAATTTCTCGACTTTTTAGCCTCTTAAAGTTGAGCGAAAAGTATAAAAATTCTTGTGTGCGTTTTACTAATCGTCCTATACACGAACATATTTGTTGTTAGGTAGTATGTCTGCGATGAATTAGAGTTCGTGCGCAAATTATAGCGAGAAAACGAAAATACAAGGGTGTGAGTTTCTCACACTTGCCTCAACACTGAAATGTCGTGACCTTGCAGACATAAATGGTCTTATAAGGAGAGTTTACAGATGTCGTGGCTTAATTTTATCGGCATTCGTTCGCGAGTTATAGCCGGATAAACTGCCAAAATCGACAAAAATCCCTACCCAGTATATATCGTCCTATTATCTTGATTGCTAAAAATAAACATTTGGCATGTCTGGGACCAGTTCACATAACAAAGCCATTAAAATATTGAGTCCTCTGGCATCTTATCCTGGAAATATACTTCGATAAAATTTCCAGAGTCCAGCAAGCAGATCTCTCATCTAATTTTTTTCGATTTTTTGGCCTCTTAAAATTGAGCGAAAATTATAAAATTCTCGTGTGTGTTAGACTAATCGTCCTATATACTTGTATGTATGTTTGGGGATTTTGCGATAATTAGTTCGCGAATTTTAGAGAGAAAACGAACATTTATAGGGGTCAGTTTCTCAGGCTTGCGTGAACGTTGGAATGTCGTTACCGTTTGCCGTTGAACGTTTACCGTTTGGACTCCCTCCGAAATTTTTGAACATCTTCCAAAATGTTCTTGCCCCCCCCCCCAAATACGCCCTCGAACCTGGTATTGAATATTTGAGCTTTTTTTTCCGCGGTTAATAATCGCCGGATTACCTTTGCACAATCACCAAGTATGATAACATTTGGTCCACTAGTTATCCCTTTCTGAACTTTTTAAAGTGGACCTTTAATTATAATCACCCATTATATTATTCACAAATAATTTTACAGAGAATTGGATATACCGAGTATTTTTTCATTCATTCTAAAATTACGTCCATTTCTTGAAAGTTGTTTTTAATGAAGGTTAAGTTCACTGTATCAAAGCGTATTATTGACACATATTCTCTCAGAGCATTATTGTACCGTATAGTTTTTCTTTCAGTCTAACAATTACGTCCGTTTGTTGAAAGTTATTTTTTAGTTTTAGTTCACTGTTTAGAGGTACATTATTGACACATAATCTTAAAGAGTATTGTTACACCGTGCATTTGTTCATTCATACTAACAATAACGTCCATTTAATCAACGTTTTTTTTTAATAAAAGTTTAGTTCACTGTTTGAATGTATAGTATTGACACATACTCTGTAAGAGCATTGTTATACTACGTATTTTTCATTGACTCTAACAATTACGTCCATTTATTGAGAGTTTCTCTCTATTCTAAAACAAAGTAAGGGCCGCCGTCGCCGCCGCCTCTGTCAAAAGCTTATGGACCTATCTCCTCCTAAACCGTAGGGATTTGAGTTTCGACTAAGGTGCCCACAGATTCGAAAAATTCCGAGGAACCTGCTAAGCTGATTTAAATTTCGAAAATCGAATTATTTTAGAAGATATTAATAAAAAACTGAAAAAATAAACAGAATGGTTGCCAGATTTGGCATAAAATCATTCATTCCTTTGCAACAAAGCGTTTCCAAGTATCTAGAATCGCGTGAAATTTACAAACATGAGTTAGAATTACGCCCATTTTACGCCAAAATAAAAACTATATGAAATAAGTAACTCAAAATGTGTTACACAAAGTTGACAATTTTCAAATAGTAAGTTCGCTTAGACAACAGGAGTTTAGAATTAGCGATTATTCGTTTTTCCAAAACAGAATAACTAATATCTTGAAAATGAAAAATAATTAAAATGCAGATTATTTTAAAGCCGGTTCTCGTCCAGCTGGATTATTTGCTACCAGTAGAAATATTTGGCGGCGTTAGCTATGCCATTATAGCAGTTATAGTACACTTTGGATATTTGCTAGCGCGACGAGATGGTATAATTCGTGGTGTTAAGTACGCCAATCTGCAAACGATTATGTAAATGAAAATATGGATAACGGTTTTCCAGTAACCTTAAATGAACAGTAAATATAGGTTGTAAGCATGTGTAAATCGCCAAATAATGAAAAGTCGCCATTGGTGGCAGGCTATTTTATCTGTTCCGTAGCTTTTATTAACTTTACATGTACGCAAGTCGCCAAATAATGAAAAATCGCCATGGGTGGCAAATTCGCAAGGTGTCCAATAGGTTTTACATTATTAAAAATACAGCTGAAACATATGTTCTGATTTTATTACGCTTTAGCTCCTAATTAATATAACTTTTGAATGGCAACAAACAAACATTTACAAACATGAGTTAGAATTACGCCCATTTTACGCCAAAATAAAAACTTTCTTCTATATTAATAAAACAATGTGTAAACTGTTAGTTTGTTTGAATGTGTCTCGCGTCAAGGACGTACCCATGGGGGTGGTCCAAGGGGTCCAGACCCCCTCCGAAATTTGAGTTTTTATTAACAAAGTAATAATGATGAAGTCTTTTTGTGAAAAAATCTGCCTTTTTCACCGTTTGGACCCCCTCCGAAATTTTTGGACCCTCCCCGAATTTTTTTCCTGGGTACGTCCCTGTCTCGCGTAGCTCGCAGACGGGTGATCGTAGACCTACCAAATTTTGTACGGACATTTTCCATGACAGTTCCCGACACACCTCGAAGCGATTTTTTCAAAATTCGAATTATTTTAGGAGATATCGATAAAAAACGTATCGCAAAAGGCTAATTTTTGCTTTCCGCCATTTCGTAATTGTAACCCCACAGTGTAAAAAGCGACGTTTAAGGTTATCTAGGTTGCCACATTCGGCAAGTTTATTAAATGATTCAGACTCTTGAAGTAAAAATAAAAGAATAACGATTTTTTTTTTTGTCTAGATTATTTGTAAGGCTGTTTTTAAATTAAAATATCGTGTGCATGGGAAATCAGAGCAGGAATGAAATGTTTTATACTCAAAAGAAAAATATTTAGAAATTTTCTGAGACTAAAATGTGCAACTTTTTAATTTGGCGAAAAATTAAACGGTTTTGTGCGATTTTGAGGAGATGATTCTAATGCTTGGCGCAATTTATCGTAATTTATCGTCTGCTGAATACACCCGAGAATAAGTTTTTGAAATTTTCATTCAGTTGAAATTGTGCATTTTTCTGTGCAGCTTTTCTCCATCTATTAATGACTATGTCATTTTATCACTCCCCCCCTTTATTGAAAATTGTATGAAAAACGTGTCCCAAAAATGCGACATAAAAGTATGCCACATAATTTTACATATATTTAAATACTATTAGTTCACAACAGCTTTAATCTATTGTTACAATATTTCGTAAGCTGTAGAATAGGCATGTGTCAATCGCCAAATAATGAAAAGTCGCCATGGGTGGCAAGCTATCCTATCTGTTCCGTAGCTTTTATTAACTTTACATGTACGCAAGTCGCCAAATAATGAAAAATCGCCATGGGTGGCAAATTCGCAAGGTGTCCAATAGGTTTTACATTATTAAAAATACAGCTGAAACAGATGTTCTGATTTTATTACGCTTTATCTCCTAATTAATATAACTTTTGAATGGCAACATTAAATATCATTGTGTTTCTGAGGAGTGCAAATAATTTTTCCAGCGATTATAAGCAGAGTCCGCACTCCAGGTGGAGTATAGCTCAGGACCCGTACAACACGGATTCCCATAACAAAATATCTTCCGTGTTATGAGGGGGCGGGGTCTACTGTAATGTGAAGTTTAAATTTTTATGTACTAATGAAGATGCAAGAACCAAGCAATGTGTAGCTCAGTAACATTCTATCTGATCCAATCTTCGGGTTTTGTCTGTTGAAATTATGTCTTTTTTCGAATAAGCCTGATTAGGGGCCGAATGCCTCATACGAAAAGCGAGCGCAGCGAGTCTGGGGGCCTTGGCCCCTAGTTTTTTAAGAAATGCTCAGTGCACTGTTTCAAAGTATGTTATATCTACCGATACTCTAAGAGCATTTTGTACCGTATACTTTTTCGCTCCCTCTAAGAATTACGCCCCTTTGTTGAAAGTCATTTTTAATAAAGGTTTAGTTCACTGTTTCAAAGTATGTTATTCTCACATAATCGCAAACAGTATTGTTATACCGTGTATTTGTTCATTGATTCTAGCAGTTAAATCCATTTGTTCAAAGTTATATTTAATAAAGGTCTAGTCCACTATTTGAATATATATTATTGACAGATATTCTGTAAGAGCATTGCTATAGCGCGTATTTTTTCATTGATTCTAACAATTACATCTATTTCCTGAAAGTCATTTTTAATAAATATTTAGTTCACTGTTTCAAAGTATATTACTGCATATTACAAAGTATATTTGTACCATATATTTCGTCAGTCACTCTAAGAATTACGTCTGATTGTTGCAAGTCATTCTAAATAAAGGTTTAGTTCACTGTTTCAAAGTACATTATTGACTCATCTTAAAGAGCAGTAATGTAGCGTATACTTTTTCATAGATCCTAAAAAATACGTCAATTTGTTGAAAGTTATTTTTAATAAAGGTTTAGTTCGCTGTCTGAAATTATATTATTGACACATAATCTTAAATGTTTTCATTGATCCTAAATATTACGTGCATTTCTTCAAAATTATTTTTAATGAAGGTTTAGTTTTATGTTTCAAAGTATATTACTCCTACATATACTCTAAGAACATTTTCGTACTGTATATTTATTCATTGACTCTAAGAATTACGTCTACTGGTTGAAAGGCATCCTAACTAATATTATAAATGCGAAAGTGAGTTTGTTTGTTTTTTTGTGTTTATGACGCTTTCACGCCTAAACCGCTGAATAAATTATGATGAATTTTGGTTTTAGATATAGATGGGATCCTGGAGAAGGTTATAGGCTACTTAGAATTTTAGATTTTTTATTGCTTCTTTAATTATTAGTTAAAAACGGTTTTTACGTTGCCATGCTTGGCGAGTTTCGCCCGTGTCAAGTGATTCATGTTTTGAGCTAAGAAGAATGCTATTACTTCAATGCAGAAGCACGTGCATCTGAAAAACATTAAATAATACGGAAATTATGCCAGTTTTATGCCAAATCTATCTCTAATAATAATGATGAATCTTGTTCAGACAAATCTACAGAAAGCAGAGCTTTGAAAATTTGAGCATGACTGGCCCCATGACTTTGGTAAAGTGTACCTGAGGCTCAGAAATTTTAATTACTTTTCTAACTATTAATTAAAAACCGTTTTATCGCTCGCACAACAATTTTGAAATAAAGCAGAAATTCTATTTGCAAAATCACATGCATTTGGAAAACATAAATAAGTATGGAAATTATGTTGATTTTATGCGAAATTAAAAAGCATAAATAAAGAAGTGTACTTACGTATTATCCCGGCGGTCCGCCAAGACGAGCGAATTTTTGCCGAGATAAATGCCGGGCACATGAAATTATTAATGGTTTTGAGTACGATTGGCAACAGTTTGGCAACTCATTTGCAGGACCGTAACCAGGATGAAATGTTAGGTAGGGCTTTGAATCTAGTTAGGGGGGCTGACCGAATATGAGTATTAGTAATCGAGGGGCGAGGGAAGAGACTGTTTTTCAATTTGTACATTTTTTTAGAGTATTTCTTTCAGAAAACGATGTATTTTTAAAATATTTAACATTCAATATGTTAATAAATTTTTCATTGAGATTGCATGAAAAATATTCCAATGAAAATTGACTGAAAAATCCATTTTATTTATGTTTCATTTTAAATATGTATGATAAAGCAAAATATAAATATTATATAGAGCGATCAGTTTAAAAGAGTGCCCGTTGGTTTTTCTTATTACCTTTAAATCTGACGAATGTGGGAACTATACGATTTCGAGCACTGTTGGGGACTACAACTTTATGTGTGAGGTAAAACCGAAACGGAGACACACGTTACTTAATTCTGTGTTCATTTTGTTTCTGAAAAACAAAATTGAATTCCAATTTTTTACAGTATCAGTCTTCACAGCAAATGTTGAAAATGTTCGTTGCCATTTTGAATGCAACAGGAACACGTTGAAATTTTTAAGTTTTTACTCCCCTCGAAAGCTTTGCGTGGCAGTTTTGTGTTCTTGGAAAAATCCAAGATCCGATGTATTTTATCCAAATTCCCCCAAAACAATGGTTATTTTTAATGATGTAAAATTTAACGATTGTTAAAAATAATTCATTTCTAAACAGTAGTATTTATCTATAAATTTACAAATTTTTTGAAAATCTTAAGGGGGGCTGAAAGCCTGCTAGGTAGGGCTCAGCCCCCATAGCCCCCCCTCTGGTTACGGCCCTGCTCATTTGACGAAAAAACAGTTTGGCGGGAATGACCGCCGGGATAATACGTAAGTACCAAGCAAAGTCCAGATGTGTTTCTTAAAGTTCGTAAATTTCCAAATTCTACCAATAATATAAATGCGTACGTTTATGTGTTTCCATGTTTTTGACTGAATAACACAAAAATGGTTGAAAAAATTTGTAATGAAGATAGCTTATGCCCTGGATTAACATACAGGCAACCTTTCAAGCATATAGCATAAATAATTCTTTTACAAATAGACACTCAAAATAATGCTAATGCATTGCCCTCTATGGAAATTTTGTAGCTACTAAACCGATTTTAAAACTTTTTTCCCTGATTGAAAGTCCTAGGCCTAAATGGTCCTAGGCCTATAGGGTCCTAGGCCTATATGGGGAATTCCTCTGTGTGGAATTTTCTAAGGGATCCTAGCCCGTATTTTCGCGAGGTTTTGGAAAAAAACACGGAAAACTGCGAGCGGCTAGGACGACAGGTGCGACCGGAGTTTGAACCTGGCACCTCCCGCCTTCCAGTTTTGAGAGCAGAACCTCTTAGATACTGGGGGACACCGAGTGTTGTAGGCTACCTTTTATGCATATATCACAAATAGTTCTTTTACAGGGATACTCATAAGAATTACACTACGCTCTATGTGTATCTCTGTAAGTACTGAACCGATTCCACAACTTTTTTCACTGATAATAAGCTACACTATTCTTGAGTATTATAGGCTAAAATTCATGCATGTAGCGCAAATAGTTCCTTTACAAGAACACTCAAAATAATTCTAATACATTACGCTCTCTGGGCATCTCTTTAACTACAGAACCGATTATAAAACTTTTTCGCTAATAGAAAGCTGCACTATTCCTGATTAACATAGGCTAAAATTCATGCATATAGCATAACTATTTCTTTTACAAGAACACTCAAAACAGTTCGCAAATACTGTCGTAACTGTCTCTATTCGCCAAATGTCTGAAAAAAAATCTAAATTTAGTAATTCTGCGTACTCTCTTATTTTAAATGAAGTGTACTACCATGCATTATACTTCATTTAATATAAGTAAAAAGCAAATAATATTTAAATGCAGTTTCTTTAGTCGCAAACATATTTGTTATTCACACATGTTTCGTTTCTCTCGGGACCTAATTCTAATGCCGACGCGGACGAAGTCGCGGGTAGCCGCTAGTTCTAAATAAAGGTTTAGTTCACTGTTTAAAGGTATATTATTGAGATATATTCTGTGAGATCATTGTTGTACAGCATATTTTTTCATTGATTCTAACAATTACCTCCCTTTATTGAAAGTAATTTTAATAAAGGTTTAGGTCACTGTTTCAAATTATATTATTGACACATAATCTTAAAGATCATTAATGTTGCGTATACTTTTTCATTCATAATAAAAATTACGTCCATTTATTGAAAGTTATTTTTCATAAAGGTTTAGTTCGCTGCTTGAAAGTATATTATTGACACATAATCTTAAAGACTGTTGTTATAACTTGTATTTTTTCATTCATTCTAACAATGACGTCCCTTTGTTGAAAGTCATTCTAAATTAAGGCTAAGGCTTTGTTTATTCTTTGAAATTAAATTATGGACACATAGTCTTAAAAAGTATTGGTATACCGGGTATTTTTTTATTTATTCTAACAATTACATCCAATTGTTGAAAGTTTTTTCTAATAAAGGTTTAGTTCACGTTTCAAAGTATATTTGTGCTACATATACCCTAAGAGCATTTTTGTACCGTAATTTATTCAATGACTCTAAGAAATACGTCTGTTTGCTTATAGTCATTCTAAATAAAGTTCAGTTCATTATTTCGAAGTATATTATTGACACATATTCTAAGAGAGCTATGATATACCGTGTATTTTTTGATTGATGGTAACAGTTGCCGACCTTTGTTGAAAGTTATTTTTAATAAAGGCTTAGTTCACTGATTCAATGTATTTTATTGACACATAATCTTAAAGAATATTGTTGCAGAACTACTCTGCTACTCCTGGAGGTTCGTCGTTCTAAAGTCCAGTTGGTGTAAAAAGTTCTAGTAAAAAGTCACTTGTCAGGATGGAAAACAAACTTTATTGCTTCTAGAACTTCGTAGAACAATCAGCTGTACACAATTCACAAGCACAATCACAATCTAACAGTAACGTGCTTTTAACTAAGATCAGAAGCTTTCACAAATGCTCTAATTCTCACATAAAATAAAACACACCCACAGGTAAAACTTCAGTGGAAATATTCGAGGGATAACACTAACAGTCCCTCAAGACTCAGCAGTGAAGGATTTACACACAGCACTTAAATTCAAAGCTTCAAAAAGCAAGCCAAAACACAGCTTCTATAGCACTATCAAGTCACAAAGCAAGCGTACTCGCTCAGAGAGCTTTCATAATACGGGCGCTCACTCACACTGAATTGGGGTTTTAAAGACACTTCTATTTATAGCCGACGCAGAAGGTACAAGAAGCCTCCAGAAAAGTCTATTTCACGAAGATTCTAGATAAAGCGGGAATTTTGATTACGTCATAGAAGAGAAATGTTAGGTTATTATTGATTTTAATGCAGCAAAAGTAGCTTTACAGGCCCCATAGGGAAAATCGCGCCAAGTGACCAAAATGTCGCCACGCTTGGCGACTTTTGGCGAAATATCGCCAAATTTGGCGCCAAAAAAAGTCCCCAAAAGTGAAGAGATCGAAGCCCTAGGACCAATATTTCTCGAGTGGTGAACGCAGTCTTTTCACGGTCGTCGGGATGAATTTCCACTTGCCAGTAGCCACTCTTCAGATCCAGAGTGAAGAAACATTCATTTCCCGATAAAGTGTCCAAAGTGTCGTCTATCCTGAGGAGGGTAGCTGTCTTTCTTGGTAATGTCATTTAGACGTCTATAGTCAACGCAGAACAGGATGGAACCATCTTTCTTCCGGACCAAAACAATCGGCGAAGCCCAGGGACTAGTCGATGGCTCGATGACGCCATCACGCTGCATCTCCTCTAAAAGTCTGCTCACCTCTTCTTGCTTAGCAAACGGCAGCCGCCTAGGATGTTGCTTGATGGGAGAATGGCTACCTATAGAGCTCGATCTCTATAGGTAGGATCGATCTCGATCTATCGATTAGAGTTCGATCAAAGATAACGAGCAAGCTCTTCGAGTTAGTGTAGATGACAAGGAGTTCTACATCTTTGGTCCTCAATAAACAAGAACAGCAAATTTTCAGAAAGAATTAAGAAATATCAAATTCAAAGAAGCTTTCGTCAAGTTTTTAATTCATCATTGAGCTGATCAGTAGATGGCTACTATTATTAGTAACGAAACAATTCATCTTAATCATGATATGTGTTATGTATATTCAGTTACCGATAATAAAGTTATCTGAACAATTCACAGTGAACTCTCATGTCCTGATCATGAAGAAGCAAATACAAAAATTGTATTTTTGGCAAGTCAAATAAAAGAAGATTCTACAGTTACAATCAGAACTTCAGACACAGATATTGTTGTCATCATGTTGGTCAATATGGGACATCTCCAAGCATCAGTTAAAATATGGATGGATCTTGGAGTTCACAATAATAATTTGATAATATGTTATTCATGAAATCAATATAGTTTAAAAAAACAAAAAACACGCTTTAGTGATAAATTGAAGAAACTAAAAGGCGAAAAATAATTCTTAATATAGAAATAAATTAATGAAAGAAAAATAGTATTATTGTGAAAAAAGCGTGGGGCTCTTTGTGCTCTAATTTTTGTATCATTTTTGTACTAATCGTACCGATTGAATATTCTCAAGAACTGATATATGGAGCACCCCACGCTTTTTTCAAAATACTATTTTCCGTTCATTAATTTATTTCTATATTAAGAATTATTTTTCACCTTTTAGTTTCTTCAATTTATCACTAAAGAGTGTTTTTTGGTTTTTTAAACTATATTTTTATTTTTCACTTTTTAGTTCGATTTGCTATAAAAGCGTGTTTTTTAATTTTTGTTAAACTGTATGTATTTAGAATTTATTTTAATTTTCTCTCATAAGACACTAAGGAACACCAAGCTGGAAAGTACAAACTGTGAGATAATTTATTTTCACTGTGCACCAGTGGCGTAGCCAGGATTTTATTTCGGGGTGGGCTGGGTATCAAATTTAAAGCTAACATTCAATTGTAAGCTAAATATCAAATCGTAATCTAAGTAAAGTGTCTCATTTTTTGGGGGGGAGCAGCCAACTGAGCCCCCCCTCTTGCTACGCCCCTGCTGTGCACCAAAGTATTAATCGACCTGCAGTTAAATGCTACCTTTCTCACTAAAAAGAAAAAATAGGTCTCTAATCAACAAATAAAAGCGTGTTAAAAAGAATGGCCTTAACATGTTCTTGTACTCAACTCTTCCATAATGTGATGGATCACGATATTTTGTATAAAAAAAAAAAAAAAGTTGCCGCGCCCAGGATTCGAACCTGGGTAATTGCGTTCACAGCGCAATGTACTAACCACTATACGATCACGGCCACGGCCACAGTAAAAAAAGTTTTCTTAAGATTGTAATCTTTGGAAGTGTTCTACTTTCAATTAGGATAAGAAATGAGGAAATTATTTTATCCTCGCGATCCTGATCAGGATAATGAGATAAACTTTTTAAATTATTGTATTGTCACCAGTTCTTCATAAACGTACAAAGTTTAAATTAAATCTGACCATTTAAGTGTGCCAAATTTGAGTTCAAAGGAGTCGGTTACAAACATACATACAGGTGAAGCTAATAAATAAAAGCGTGTTAAAATCAGGATAATGGGATAAACTTATCAAATTATTGTATTGTCATCGATCCTTGATATATCTACAAAGTTTAAATTAAATCTGACCGTTTAAAGTGGGTCAAAATCGAGTTCAAAGGAGTCGGTAACATACATACAGGTGAAGTTATTAAAAGCGTGTTAATAAGATTGTGTTAACGGTTATAACGATTTCCTGTTATAGATACGAAAACTGCAGATAATATTGGAGGTCCAATTGAATTATTAGATTTGGAGTATGATAATTCTTCGGATGACGACGAAGATTGAAAATAATTTTTTTAACAGATGTATTTTATTTTTATATTATTTTCTAAATAAATTAAAGTGTCAATATTTAAATAATTTTACGTGCTTTTATTCGTCACATTTTATGGACATTGAAAAAAAAATTCACAATTTTTTTCTAGCCGTCAGATTATTGATACCCTCAAAATAATCGTCAGATTTTAGGCTACCATGGCTGGAACATGAAGCTAAACCTTCTGTATCAAAATCTGACACGCTCGAGTATTTCAATATGGCGATTTTTTTTTTTTTTTTGCATTTTCAAAAATTCCCTACAAGCTTAAGTCACTTCCGAAACGTCAGTCTTTTGAATAGGAGCATTTTTAGATTTCACTTAAACATCCCCTCGAATATCTGACGCGCTCGACAAAATACCTTTTTTTTTCTATTTTCTGCCCTTCCGGATGGCCACCCCCACCACGCAAGTCGGCAAATGAACGTACCTGTGGTATCAAAGACACGCTGGGGCATCTAAACTATCACTATCTGACGCGTTCGAGTATCTCCATGTAACTGTTTTTTTTTTTTTACATCTTTGAAGGTCTGTATACCCCGACCACTGACAGGAAATATTATCTAAACTACAATATCTAATAGATCCTGACGACGCTGGAGTAACTACCTAATTAGCATCACGGGCTCCCCTACCAAAGCGTACTCACTCCAAGCTTAATCCACATTGAACTGGGCCTCAGCTCACACTCATATTTATAGGCGCGCAGAAGCTACGAGAAACCTCTGGAACAGGGGTTCCCAAACTTTTTTTACCCGCGGCACCCTTGTCAGGCTAAAAGCATTTCGCGGCACCCTTGTCAGGCTAATAACATTTCGCGGCACCCATTTCAGGTTGAGAACTTTCCCGGCAGATTTCCTTTAAAGCAATATGAATAGGAAGGTTAGAATGAAGCAGTTTGGATGCATTTTACGTTATTTTTTGTTTATTTGTTTATAGGGCTCACTATCAAGAAAGTACTTCCTTGGGAAAGGGATATAGAATTTTGACAACACCCCCATTTCAGGGAGTTCCTATAAAAGAGAGGCTGCAGGACAGTCTTGAATTTGAATGAAATATTTTTGCTTGAGTCCACTTAGTAATCGGCTTGGCTCTGGGGGATACCGGTTCAGAGGAAATTATTTGATTATACTCCATCAAAACACTTTCTTGATTATCTCCACGTCACCCCTGACATACGCTCGTGGCACCCTAGGGTGCCGCGGCACCCAGTTTGGGAACCTCTGCTCTAGAAGAGCCTATTTCTCGAGGATTCCACATACAGCGGGAATTTTGATTACGTCATAGAAGAGAAATGTTAGGTTACTAGCTGAAGTACCCGTTCTTCGCACGGCTGGTTCAAATTTATGTCCATTTTATGGAAGTAAAATAGGATCTCTTACATTTTTTTATGTAATTTCTTTTTTTTTTTCCTCGATGAGGGCTTAATCCGCCAGCTTTCGAATTCAGTAACAAAGATTTTCCGTTCCTGTACGGAGGTAGGGGGGGGGGCTCATATGCTTCCGGCTGCACTAACAGTTTTGACCACGGGCCGCCACTGCAGGGAATTACTTTTAAACACGTGAACAAAGCACACGGCAAGAAAATCTGAAAACACTACCTGCTCCACACATTAGGCGAAAGTAAAGCCACATGACGAACACTGCGGCCGGGTACCGACGTCGGCTTCCGCCGATCCTGCCGGGGACAAATCCTTCTACGATGCTCAAAATCTAATTTCTTGAAAACAGTATGTCGCTTGGCGGGAGTTTTCCGCATTCATTTCGAGGTATCCTGGTCTCGCACTTTTCTCCTTCCAATTTTTTTTCCTCGTACTAATATTATGCTTGAACTTTGACACCAAAATTCGCTTAAAATTTTTTCACACCATTTGGTGTAAAAAAAGGCTCTTTACAGTGGCTCTTAAAGCCTTTCCCTACACTTAAAAAGCATCATTCGAAAAGTTTCGGATTACGCGACGAAATATTTTTAAAATTTATATATAAACCGTTATTACTCGAAAAATGTCATTCCAAACTTTTAAAATATCAATAATTTAAAAACAATTGTAATCTATTTCTAATAAGTTGTAATAAATTTGTTTTTATTAGTAATATATTTATATGGCAACATCCTTAACAAATTATTAGCACTCGCGTGCTATTTCTTTTAAGCACAGCGTGGTCACTTTCGTGAGGCAAGTAGACGCTCTCTCTCTTTTCAAGTTTTTATAAATATATTTCGAGTGTTGTTAGAAAACGCCTGGCGAATATTGTAAAATAGTTTTAGTAGGCGATTTAAATATAGATTTTAATTCCAAATAAGCGTTTTATAGAAGAGACAAGACAAATACGGTACACTCATAGACTATGATACACTTCCCAAATGGTATTTATAAAGGTGAAGTATAGTTTGACTGTGCCTGGCGAAAATTTGTAAAGAGTTTCGGTAGGAGATTTTAATATAGATTTCTATTCCGAAGAAGTGTTTTATGGAACAAAGAAGGAAAACACGGTACACTCGTGGATTATGATGCCCATTCCAAAAAGTATTTTAAATATGTCTACGCAATATAGTTGTAATATGCCTATCGTTCGAATATGCCTGACGAAGATTGTAAAAGAGTTTCAGTAGGTGATTTTAAGCTAGATTTCGATTCCAAAGATGTGTTTTATGGTAAGAGTTTTATTCCTATTTTAACGCCCCTACTCTCGCCAACCTAAAAATTCCCCGCTCTTTGTCGAACTTTGCAGTCATGTGTCTCTAGGAGTTAAGCACAAGTTTCAATGATCCCAAAAGAACTAGATAAAAACTAAAGTGAACAAATGAGCGGTAAACGCACCAGTTAAGGAGTTTGAAGACACTTAATTATTAAAACCACATTCATTGGCAACCTAAAATAAATAAAAATGTAACGGAATGTTGTACTGACAGGTTGTTCCAAATCGCGAATTCTAATTCTAAATTACGATTGCCACATAAATACAAAAAATCGTCATGGTTACTGTATATGTTTAATGATCGCCACCTTGGCGAGAGTCGGGGCGTTCAAGTAGAAATCAACCCAAAAAAGACAAACACGGCACACTTAGATTAGGATGCACATTCAAAACAATATTTAAACCGGTGAAGTATAGTTGTAATATACTTGGCGTTAATAATAGTTTTAGTAGGCGATTTTAAGATAGATTTCGATTCCAAAGATGGGTTTTATAAAACAAGGAAGAAAAATACTGCTCACTCATGAATAATGATACACTTTCCAACCTTATGGAATAAGGAAGGAAATAGGGACGACGCATAAATTGTGATACACTTTTAATATATTAGCACTTTGGTGCGTATTTAAAATCTGAAAGGGTTTCCGATTTTCCTCATTTTTTTATTTTTATTTTTTTTGTAATGAAAAATTGAGTTAAGAAATAAAAATTAGGCTTTCTATACTATATTGAAAAAGAAAGATTACTAAATTGAAAGAATAGTCACGCCAAAATCACCACAACTGTAAAATGCATTAAACTATAAAACGCCTGTTTTTGGACACAGATTGGCAGTGCGTCGACGCACAGCCAGTCCATGTCAAAAAAGGGTGTCTAGATCTGTGGCACGCGATGAACGATACTATCGACCGCCCTCTTACTGGTAGTTAAATCGTAGTGCAACGGCTGCCCTTTTTTCAGCATTGAGCAGTCTATTCAGTTGTTCTTGTGTATTTCCATCGAATACTTCCAGTTTTCAGCAGTTGCCAGTGCTGTTAAAAATAATCTTACGAGTACACTAAATGGGATTTTTCTCTTTTTAAAACTTTCCAACAAGGTTGAAAAGTGTTTATGATTTCGGTTTCTCTATCTGTGAAAAAATCCATTACTTTGGATGACAGCGTCAACAGCTTTTCTTAGGGGATCCGGCATATATCTTGAGTACATAATTAGCTTCCAAAGGTATCTAGAACATTCACTGGCCAATGGCTTTCCTTTTACGTGGAACACCATTGAACCGTATACCTTCATAATATACTGTTACGAATTTTCGGGGCAATCCGCTGTTCTGGGGCTTAAATTAGTTAAAAATTCGTATTCTACTGTTCAAATAGATAAATTTTGCTTTTTGTTGCATCCAAATCGGTCCACTAGAACAGGAGATACGGAGGTTTTCGTTTCCCCATTGTTTTTCTATGGGTTTCTAGAGAAATAGGGGTCCTAGGGCTTCGATCTCTTCACTTTTAGGGACTTATATTTGGCGCCCAATGGGGCGATATTTCGCCAAAAGTCGCCAAACTGGACGACATTTTGGTCATTGGGCGCGATTTTCCCAATGGGCCTGAAAGTTTGTTTTCCGCATTAAAAACACATAAAAACCTAACATTTCTCTTCTATGACGTCATCAAAATTCCCGCTTTATGTAGAATCTTCGAGAAATAGACTTTTCTGGGAGCTGCTCGCAGCTTCTGCCTCCTCTATAAATACCACCAGCGTGCTGCTCCGAGAGTTCAGTGTGGATAAAGCTGTGAGTGAGTACGCTTGCTTTGCTCTGCGATAGAAGCGGTGCTTCGCGCTGTTTATGAAGCTTTGAATTTAAATGCTGTGTGTAAATTCTTGATTGCTGAGTCTTGATAGACTGTTAGTGTTATCTCTCGCACAGGCCCCGAGTACAGCACAGGCCAACTAGGCCATGGCCTAGGGCCCCCAAGCTTAAGGGGCCCCTAAATTATTAAAATAGTTTAAGTTCTATTCCTAAAAAATTATGTTATGCGCTAAATTTGTAACAGTAATCAAAACAGATAAAGCGATCATTTGGCAACACATTCTGCTGAGCAAAAGGGTTTGTTTACAGTATTTTCAGGCATAAAAGAAACGTCAGTATTAACACCCCAAGAATTCCACCATGGAGTATTCACTGACGTGACGTCATTTGATTCTGAAGCATAACTTCTACATTAAATGCTAAAAATTTGTCAACTTTAAGTGAAATCTTTTTGTACAGGAGAGAGTTTGCAGCTAAAGCACCCTCCCCTCCCCCTTATGTGTGAAATTGCAAAAGAAATACTGATATCACTAGTATGACCAACAAGAAATGACTGCACAGGGGCCCCACAAAAGTGTTAGGCCTAGGCCCTCCGAATGTCTTAGACGGGCTCTGCTCTCGTATATTTTCACTGAATTTTTGCCAGTGAAAGTGTTTTATTTGTATGAGAAATACAGCATTTGTGAGAGCTTCTGATCTAAGCGGACTGTTAAAAGCACATGACTGTTTAATTGTTCTTGTGAATTTTGCACAGCGGATTGTTCTACGAAGTTCTAGAAGCAATAAAGTTGTGTTCCATCCTGACCAGTGGACTTTTTACTAGAACTTTCTACACCCACTGGAGTTTAGAACGACGAACCCTGGAAACAAGCAGAGTAGTTCTGCAACAATATGCAACTAAATGTAACAAGTTTTCCGAAGGCTCTCTCACCTCATTTGCCACACTAAGACTAAGGATGCAGTTTGCGTTTGTCGACCACCAGGAATGCACCACCGATCCTGGTTGAATGGCAGCCAAATCTTCACTGAATTCTCCTGAAGGCACCGCTTTCAACCTATCCAACAAATATCGTTCGTCTCAAGGACGTACCCAGGGGGGTGGTCCAGGGGGTCCGGACCCCTCCCGAAATTTCAATTTTTGTTACCAAAATAATAATGATGAAGTCTTTTTGTGGAAAATCCTCCCTTTTTCACCGTTTGGACCCCCTCCGAAATTTTTGGACCCTCCCCGAAATTTTTTTTATGGGTACGTCCCTGGTTCGTCTGTACTCAAAATATCCCTATTGACATCTGGAAACGGATTTCTCTCAGAATTGAGTTGCAGAAAGTGTACGGCATGTTTCCAATAACTCGCCAGTTGCACCTGAAAATTCTTTGAGGCCATGAGCTACACCACCAAGCTGAATCAAAAGATGTAAAATAAGTTCATTACGATGCAGCATTACAAATGAACCACTGACGTGCACGATTGAACTCAGCTTCTAGAAGGTTTATTACTTATGCTTTTGTACCAGTATTGACGATTGTCCCATCGCATTCGATTGCTATAAGTGATTTTTCACTTATAGCAATCGAATGGATATGTTGAATCAGTTGATATATATACGTTTGTCATAAAAGAAGGTTAATATTCCATTCTTAATATTAATCGCAGACCCAGACGGAACAGTCGGATGCTCAGGGTAAATGCAATTGGGTTCTTGTATTAAAGAAATAGGTTCTTCTCTGACACAGGTGGCTGTACTGAGGAGTGCACAATATCTTAGCCTTAGAATACCGTGTGTATCGCACACCCCAGTCTTTGTCTCACCTCGATTTTTTGGAAGGTTTTTCCATTACCCAGCACTTGGAACGTCTTGTGTTCTTCCGTTCCTTTTGTTCATTCTGCTTGGAAGCTGTTGTTGTAACGTTCTATTCACTTTCTTCCACTACTAACCCCCCTTTTTCTTATGCTGCCAGTTTTCTTTTTTTTTCTCTCTCTCTCTTTTTTAATCTCTTATTTTCTTTCTTTCTTTTTATTTTATTTGGTTTTTGTGTGTATGTTTCTGTCTTCCCTTTATGTTTATTGTTATTTTATTATATTTATTTAAATGTAAAAAACTTTTTTTAAAAAGTTAAAAATTGTGCTGTCCTGTATATTGTGCTGTCCTGTATTTATAAAAAATTGTGTTTTTATGTTATTTTTGGTTTTTTGTTCTTTTGTTTGTTCTGTTTCCTATTGTTTTTTCTTTTTTTGCGTGTTCCTGTGTTCTGTTTTGCTTTTTATTATTATTGTTATTTTTTTATTTATGTATTTTTATTTGTCCTTATTTTATTCTTTTCTTTTACCCCATCATCTTTTCTCCCCTTCCTTTAATCTCCGTGATTTCTCTCCTTTTCTTTTTTCCAAGTGGCAGCATGCTTGTTTGTTTACCTTTTTCAGTTCCCACTGTTGTGTCAGACGAAGGGCTTTGACCAGGACCGGACTGGCCAGGTCGACTGGTCGGCAATACCCGAAGGCGCCCCCGGTGAGTCCCCCCCCCAAAAATGGATAGACTGCTTTATAATTAGGGTAATTTGATATATACTGGGTGACTGCTCATTCATGGTACAAACTTTAAGGGCTATTACAGGACATTGTAACAATCCCATTTTGTACAGGAATGTGTGGTCAAAAGTAAAGCGTCGAAGCACAAACACAGGAAAGAACAAATGCTAGGGGAATTGTTTTATTTTCATAACCTCGTTTACGAATGGAAATTAATTTACAATAAGGGTTCAAAATTGCGTCCATCAGCATGGATACATGCTCGACGGCGTCGGTGCAGCGATGGACGAACACTTTCAAAGATAGTAGGAATTTCACGCACACGTGCAACAGCGACGGAAAATCGAGCAACGAGATCCTCATCATAGTCTTCTGGAGTGACCTAAACGTCCTTCTTCAAATGTCCCCATAAAAAGAAATCGAGGGGAATGCAATCGGTGGACAAGAAACGAGGTAACAGTGGCCATTGAGTCGATGTGGCAGTAGGTACGGGCCAATCAAGAAGTCATTTACAATACCAGCCCACAGATTGACACTGGAGCGTTCTTGAAACGCAAGGGTCGCGTTGCGTTAAGGCCGTATCACACGAAGGAATTTTCGTGCGATTGGGTTGCTTGCAGAAACCTCTTTACTGGAAATTTCCCTCGGTCACCTAGGGAACAGTCCACTCCAACTTTTTCGTTGAGAGGCGAAAAAATGGCAGGTTGCTGGAAATCCAGCCAATCGTAGGGCTTCCTATTTCTACGTCCCAACACAACAGGGCGGAAGAGTCAGCGTCAGCCATACCGTTCGTAGTGAAAGGGATGAGCGTGTGCGAAAACAAAATGTCCGTGAAATGGAATATCGAGATGGAATGGTTTTCATTGAGGAAAAGAAAAATAAATATCCATCCGATCCGAAGATACAGGAGGTATAAGCAACCAACGATAGGCTATTTATAATGCAGCCGCCCATTCGGCGAATCGCTGACGTTTGTGAACACAGCAGGGTTTGTTGACTATGGCAACCCTGCGGGCTCATCTGGGCTCCCTGACTTGTGGGAATGAATGGCAGCCACTGGTTTCTGCAACCAAAATGTCTCTCAATTTTGTCCGTGTAATAAGACCTTTAGGATTCTCGTTTGCCTACACAGGGCGATTGTGTACATTAAATACACCATCGTGTGTAAATGTCCCTCATCTGTAAATAACACATGGGAGGAAAAGTTCGGCTGCAGTCCATATTGCTACAGAAACCACTGGCAGAAATCCCTGCGCAGAAGATAGTCTTCTGGTTTCAAAGCATGTGCACGTTGATGATGGAAAGGGTGTAGACGATTATCGCGCAACACTCTCCTAACAGTGTATTGACTCGCACCTTACAGTCGTACAACAGCTCTTGTACTTGACTCGGATGTAGCTGCCACGATTTGCAAGATTCTTTCTTCGACTGTTGCAGTACAGTGGTTCGTAAACCAGCGTCGTGTCTGGTAATGTGAAACGAACCTGTTTCACAAAGTGGACGATGTAATCCCTGAAACATTCTGGGATCCGGCATTCGTCTGTCAGGATTCTGCTCACGATACATTCGTACCGCAGTTGTGCCGTTTTCATTTGCACAGCCGTACATGCAATGCATGTATGCTCTTTCGGCAAACGTAAAATTTCCCATCACGGACGAAAATTGAAAATGGCCTCTCCCAGACAGCACATAAGCTTAAATCGAGCTTGACATTTCTTTGAATTGGACGTATTAATACAAGCTTGACAGTTCAATTCATTTTAAGCTTGCAGCAAGCTTGGAGATTACAAAAAAATGAGTCAGCCAATATTTCCCCGCCGAATTTAAGTCGTTTGAACTGTCAAGCTTGAATACAACTGGATGACTGCTTGATTTGGAAAACCACACTTATTATGAGTCATAAATGTACTTGACCATAAAATTAAAAGATAAAGATTCTATATTTCCAAATATTGAAATTCTTCAAAATAAAATACAAACATACTACAAAATTGTTTTCAAAATCAGTCTTTTGTCTCGATTTTGGCCAATATTGCCCAACATGAGTGTTGCGATATTGAAAGTTTTAAAACGTGTGCTGCTTTTAAGTTTATATTATGCTTATTTCTCTATTAGTAGAGTCTATAAATCACACAACATTATTTTAATTTTGATTCATCCCATGGAAAAATAAAAGATGCAGATCGGCATCGGGCAATACTGATCAATCTCTCTAAAAAACTGCGTGACAACCATAACAGTCACTTCAAACTTTAGTCACGTCACGTCCGAGTCAGATTGGCAAGGTGGTTAGGAAGCTGGCTTCCCACACCTTAGGTCCCAAGATCGATCGCGAACGCTAGACGGAAACAGATTAAAATAGCTTGAGGTTTCAGCGTAGAGGGGAAAATCCGTGGAAAAATAAAATATATGGGCCGAGTTCGCCGACCGGCACCCCATGTATTCAGGAAAATTCTTTAGAGTATAGTAAGTTTGAATTAAGCTTGCTATGTCAAGCTTGATTCAAGCTTGCTATGTCAAGCTTAATGCAAATTGCGCATGTGTAAACTTGAACACTTGATTCAAGCTTGAAATTTTCAAGCTTAATTCAAGTTTATTGACTTGATAAATCAAGCTTACTAAAAGTTTGATGCAAATTTACCAGCCTACAAAGTTTGTACCATGAATTAGCATGTTACCCTGTATATCAGAGTCATTGGATTATTTATTTTCCAGTCATCGTACGTCTTTACGTAGTGGCATAGCGGAGGACCCCAGGAACCCCGCGGCTCAAGGGGGCCCTCGAAGAGTCAGGGCCCCCGAATGTTCTAAAATAGTTAAATGCGGCTTTTAGGCAAGTGAGACTGAATTCCAAATATTACATGTTCTAATATTCTATTCCTTCTAAATGGATCAGTAAGGGGGCCCGTTTTCAATCTCTAGCCGAGGGCTCCCAAAGAAGCTAGTCCGGACATGGTTTTGACTAAGGAAGACTGAACAAATTTTCAGTCGAAAGGATCGTATCTTTCCATAAGTTTCATTTTATCGTTTAACACCAGTATTTTGAGTGTTTTTTTCCGTTCTCCCTGAGTGTTTAGAACATACAAGGGGTGATCCAATGAAAAGGAACGAAACGATACGGTGGGTACAAATGTAGACTTTATTCAAAATATACACCATAGGCCTGAGCACAACGATCCCACTGATGAACAAGCCGCAGGATTCCTTGTTCCCAGAATTCCTGTGGCCGTGACGAGACCCAGTCCATCACAGCGTCCTTGAGTGTACGTCGTCCGAGTTGAAGCGCTTCCCTTTCAGGTGTTTCTTCAGTGGACCCAACACATGGAAATCGCGGGGAAACCTGTCCGGACTGTAGGGCGGAGGGTCCAACGTCTCCCACTTGAACTTGGCCAGTTCCATGTGTGTGACTCTGGAGACGTGTGGACGCGCGTTATCATGGAGCAGGATAACACCCTCCGTGAGCAGCCCCGGTCTTTTGTTCTTGATGGTCTTTTGTCTTTTTGTTCTTGTTTCTCACCTTCCGCTGTCAGAAATTGGATAACACCTCGTATGTATATATACTTATATACTTACACTATTTATCTTTTATAAAAGTATAAATTTAAAAGTTTAACATTTTTCTAACCATGTTATTCTTCTGGAGTACAGAAAAATAAATAAACTGTTTCAGCCAATCCTTAAAAAGACCTATCATTTTATTTGAGATAAAAATGTTTTAAAATTTCATGGACGAATATATTTTGAAAATTTCTTCTCTTTTTCAGATATTGGCCTGTGTGGTTCTGCCACTATGTCCAACTTCGGTTGTTCATATGCACTATACCTGCTTTTCTCCTTAACATTGCCACCTTTCTTCGTCATATTCATTAATAGTATTCTACTTTCTGTGTTTTTGTGCAAGAAAAACAACGCAAACCAGAAAAACATATCGTGCGGGAACTAGCGCATGCTGAGCACGGAGAATGAAGTAATTTCTCTCATCGTTTTCATGATTTTATTTTTCATTTTTAGCTTACCTCGTTGCATAGCGGATGCTAAAATGATATGCAGTGGGGTGCAGAGCTTAGAATCTTCGACTACTTTTGGCATCTACTTCCTTGAAATTTTGACGGATCTGCTGTTGCCACTTTTATGCCTCAGTATGCATCAGAAGTT
>JAWZYV010014892.1:0-38891 GCA_038373885.1 Cheiracanthium punctorium | reverse complement strand
ACAACTCAAATGAACAATAACCAAATCAATTCACATACCAATCATCACTCAATTGAACCAATGAAATGCCGAATCAGTCCAAACCACCAGCATGCCAAGTCGTTAGCATCACCAGTCCTGCAGGGAAAGGTGACTGCATCCCGCTAGCCACCTACTGCCGGACTGGGTCATTTGCTGACTGTATACCAGGGTAGGACTAGTACTTATTCCAGGGTAGGACTGGTACAGAAGCCGGTACCTCCTACGTGAAACCAATGTTGAATTCAAACCACTAATATGTCTACTAATATGTCCACTAATATGTACCACTAATATGTTAGAACTTGTAGTACGACTAGGTATTCAGCATAGTAGTTTAACTACCTAAAATTTAAATAAACAAAGAAATCTTTTAAAAAGGTCGGTCTCATTCTTATTTTTCCACATACTCTGGATGATTCGTATATTTATTTCTTCCAATATTTTTTTTTTTTTTGGCCTTTCCTTCAAGAAAAATGGTGGAGGGACCTTTGGGGATTCCTGCCCCCAACAACTCAAATGAACAATAACCAAATCAATTCACATACCAATCATCACTCAATTGAACCAATGAAATGCCGAATCAGTCCAAACCACCAGCATGCCAAGTCGTTAGCATCACCAGTCCTGCAGGGAAAGGTGACTGCATCCCGCTAGCCACCTACTGCCGGACTGGGTCATTTGCTGACTGTATACCAGGGTAGGACTAGTACTTATTCCAGGGTAGGACTGGTACAGAAGCCGGTACCTCCTACGTGAAACCAATGTTGAATTCAAACCACTAATATGTCTACTAATATGTCCACTAATATGTACCACTAATATGTTAGAACTTGTATTACGACTAGGTATTCAGCATAGTAGTTTAACTACCTAAAATTTAAATAAACAAAGAAATCTTTTAAAAAGGTCGGTCTCATTCTTATTTTTCCACATACTCTGGATGATTCGTATATTTATTTCTTCCAATATTTTTTTTTTTTTGGCCTTTCCTTCAAGAAAAATGGTGGAGGGACCTTTGGGGATTCCTGCCCCCAACAACTCAAATGAACAATAACCAAATCAATTCACATACCAATCATCACTCAATTGAACCAATGAAATGCCGAATCAGTCCAAACCACCAGCATGCCAAGTCGTTAGCATCACCAGTCCTGCAGGGAAAGGTGACTGCATCCCGCTAGCCACCTACTGCCGGACTGGGTCATTTGCTGACTGTATACCAGGGTAGGAACTGGTACCTCCTACGTGAAACCAATGTTGAATTCAAACCACTAATATGTCTACTAATATGTCCACTAATATGTACCACTAATATGTTAGAACTTGTATTACGACTAGGTATTCAGCATAGTAGTTTAACTACCTAAAATTTAAATAAACAAAGAAATCTTTTAAAAAGGTCGGTCTCATTCTTATTTTTCCACATACTCTGGATGATTCGTATATTTATTTCTTCCAATATTTTTTTTTTTTTGGCCTTTCCTTCAAGAAAAATGGTGGAGGGACCTTTGGGGATTCCTGCCCCCAACAACTCAAATGAACAATAACCAAATCAATTCACATACCAATCATCACTCAATTGAACCAATGAAATGCCGAATCAGTCCAAACCACCAGCATGCCAAGTCGTTAGCATCACCAGTCCTGCAGGGAAAGGTGACTGCATCCCGCTAGCCACCTACTGCCGGACTGGGTCATTTGCTGACTGTATACCAGGGTAGGACTGTACCTCCTACGTGAAACCAATGTTGAATTCAAACCACTAATATGTCTACTAATATGTCCACTAATATGTACCACTAATATGTTAGAACTTGTATTACGACTAGGTATTCAGCATAGTAGTTTAACTACCTAAAATTTAAATAAACAAAGAAATCTTTTAAAAAGGTCGGTCTCATTCTTATTTTTCCACATACTCTGGATGATTCGTATATTTATTTCTTCCAATATTTTTTTTTTTTTTTGGCCTTTCCTTCAAGAAAAATGGTGGAGGGACCTTTGGGGATTCCTGCCCCCAACAACTCAAATGAACAATAACCAAATCAATTCACATACCAATCATCACTCAATTGAACCAATGAAATGCCGAATCAGTCCAAACCACCAGCATGCCAAGTCGTTAGCATCACCAGTCCTGCAGGGAAAGGTGACTGCATCCCGCTAGCCACCTACTGCCGGACTGGGTCATTTGCTGACTGTATACCAGGGTAGGACTAGTACTTATTCCAGGGTAGGACTGGTACAGAAGCGGTACCTCCTACGTGAAACCAATGTTGAATTCAAACCACTAATATGTCTACTAATATGTCCACTAATATGTACCACTAATATGTTAGAACTTGTATTACGACTAGGTATTCAGCATAGTAGTTTAACTACCTAAAATTTAAATAAACAAAGAAATCTTTTAAAAAGGTCGGTCTCATTCTTATTTTTCCACATACTCTGGATGATTCGTATATTTATTTCTTCCAACATTTTTTTTTTTTTTGGCCTTTCCTTCAAGAAGAATGGTGGAGGGACCTTTGGGGATTCCTGCCCCCAACAACTCAAATGAACAATAACCAAATCAATTCACATACCAATCATCACTCAATTGAACCAATGAAATGCCGAATCAGTCCAAACCACCAGCATGCCAAGTCGTTAGCATCACCAGTCCTGCAGGGAAAGGTGACTGCATCCCGCTAGCCACCTACTGCCGGACTGGGTCATTTGCTGACTGTATACCAGGGTAGGACTGTACCTCCTACGTGAAACCAATGTTGAATTCAAACCACTAATATGTCTACTAATATGTCCACTAATATGTACCACTAATATGTTAGAACTTGTATTACGACTAGGTATTCAGCATAGTAGTTTAACTACCTAAAATTTAAATAAACAAAGAAATCTTTTAAAAAGGTCGGTCTCATTCTTATTTTTCCACATACTCTGGATGATTCGTATATTTATTTCTTCCAATATTTTTTTTTTTTGGCCTTTCCTTCAAGAAAAATGGTGGAGGGACCTTTGGGGATTCCTGCCCCCAACAACTCAAATGAACAATAACCAAATCAATTCACATACCAATCATCACTCAATTGAACCAATGAAATGCCGAATCAGTCCAAACCACCAGCATGCCAAGTCGTTAGCATCACCAGTCCTGCAGGGAAAGGTGACTGCATCCCGCTAGCCACCTACTGCCGGACTGGGTCATTTGCTGACTGTATACCAGGGTAGGACTAGTACTTATTCCAGGGTAGGACTGGTACAGAAGCCGGTACCTCCTACGTGAAACCAATGTTGAATTCAAACCACTAATATGTCTACTAATATGTCCACTAATATGTACCACTAATATGTTAGAACTTGTATTACGACTAGGTATTCAGCATAGTAGTTTAACTACCTAAAATTTAAATAAACAAAGAAATCTTTTAAAAAGGTCGGTCTCATTCTTATTTTTCCACATACTCTGGATGATTCGTATATTTATTTCTTCCAACATTTTTTTTTTTTTGGCCTTTCCTTCAAGAAGAATGGTGGAGGGACCTTTGGGGATTCCTGCCCCCAACAACTCAAATGAACAATAACCAAATCAATTCACATACCAATCATCACTCAATTGAACCAATGAAATGCCGAATCAGTCCAAACCACCAGCATGCCAAGTCGTTAGCATCACCAGTCCTGCAGGGAAAGGTGACTGCATCCCGCTAGCCACCTACTGCCGGACTGGGTCATTTGCTGACTGTACTGTATACCAGGGTAGGACTGGTACCTCCTACGTGAAACCAATGTTGAATTCAAACCACTAATATGTCTACTAATATGTCCACTAATATGTACCACTAATATGTTAGAACTTGTATTACGACTAGGTATTCAGCATAGTAGTTTAACTACCTAAAATTTAAATAAACAAAGAAATCTTTTAAAAAGGTCGGTCTCATTCTTATTTTTCCACATACTCTGGATGATTCGTATATTTATTTCTTCCAATATTTTTTTTTTTTGGCCTTTCCTTCAAGAAAAATGGTGGAGGGACCTTTGGGGATTCCTGCCCCCAACAACTCAAATGAACAATAACCAAATCAATTCACATACCAATCATCACTCAATTGAACCAATGAAATGCCGAATCAGTCCAAACCACCAGCATGCCAAGTCGTTAGCATCACCAGTCCTGCAGGGAAAGGTGACTGCATCCCGCTAGCCACCTACTGCCGGACTGGGTCATTTGCTGACTGTATACCAGGGTAGGACTAGTACTTATTCCAGGGTAGGACTGGTACAGAAGCCGGTACCTCCTACGTGAAACCAATGTTGAATTCAAACCACTAATATGTCTACTAATATGTCCACTAATATGTACCACTAATATGTTAGAACTTGTATTACGACTAGGTATTCAGCATAGTAGTTTAACTACCTAAAATTTAAATAAACAAAGAAATCTTTTAAAAAGGTCGGTCTCATTCTTATTTTTCCACATACTCTGGATGATTCGTATATTTATTTCTTCCAACATTTTTTTTTTTTTTGGCCTTTCCTTCAAGAAAAATGGTGGAGGGACCTTTGGGGATTCCTGCCCCCAACAACTCAAATGAACAATAACCAAATCAATTCACATACCAATCATCACTCAATTGAACCAATGAAATGCCGAATCAGTCCAAACCACCAGCATGCCAAGTCGTTAGCATCACCAGTCCTGCAGGGAAAGGTGACTGCATCCCGCTAGCCACCTACTGCCGGACTGGGTCATTTGCTGACTGTATACCAGGGTAGGACTGGTACCTCCTACGTGAAACCAATGTTGAATTCAAACCACTAATATGTCTACTAATATGTCCACTAATATGTACCACTAATATGTTAGAACTTGTATTACGACTAGGTATTCAGCATAGTAGTTTAACTACCTAAAATTTAAATAAACAAAGAAATCTTTTAAAAAGGTCGGTCTCATTCTTATTTTTCCACATACTCTGGATGATTCGTATATTTATTTCTTCCAATATTTTTTTTTTTTTGGCCTTTCCTTCAAGAAAAATGGTGGAGGGACCTTTGGGGATTCCTGCCCCCAACAACTCAAATGAACAATAACCAAATCAATTCACATACCAATCATCACTCAATTGAACCAATGAAATGCCGAATCAGTCCAAACCACCAGCATGCCAAGTCGTTAGCATCACCAGTCCTGCAGGGAAAGGTGACTGCATCCCGCTAGCCACCTACTGCCGGACTGGGTCATTTGCTGAGTACCAGGTGACTAGTACTTATCCAGGGTAGGACTGTACAGACGGTACCTCCTACGTGAAACCAATGTTGAATTCAAACCACTAATATGTCTACTAATATGTCCACTAATATGTACCACTAATATGTTAGAACTTGTATTACGACTAGGTATTCAGCATAGTAGTTTAACTACCTAAAATTTAAATAAACAAAGAAATCTTTTAAAAAGGTCGGTCTCATTCTTATTTTTCCACATACTCTGGATGATTCGTATATTTATTTCTTCCAACATTTTTTTTTTTTTTTTGGCCTTTCCTTCAAGAAAAATGGTGGAGGGACCTTTGGGGATTCCTGCCCCCAACAACTCAAATGAACAATAACCAAATCAATTCACATACCAATCATCACTCAATTGAACCAATGAAATGCCGAATCAGTCCAAACCACCAGCATGCCAAGTCGTTAGCATCACCAGTCCTGCAGGGAAAGGTGACTGCATCCCGCTAGCCACCTACTGCCGGACTGGGTCATTTGCTGACTGTATACCAGGGTAGGACTAGTACTTATTCCAGGGTAGGACTGGTACAGAAGCCGGTACCTCCTACGTGAAACCAATGTTGAATTCAAACCACTAATATGTCTACTAATATGTCCACTAATATGTACCACTAATATGTTAGAACTTGTAGTACGACTAGGTATTCAGCATAGTAGTTTAACTACCTAAAATTTAAATAAACAAAGAAATCTTTTAAAAAGGTCGGTCTCATTCTTATTTTTCCACATACTCTGGATGATTCGTATATTTATTTCTTCCAACTATTTTTTTTTTTTTTTGGCCTTTCCTTCAAGAAAAATGGTGGAGGGACCTTTGGGATTCCTGCCCCCAACAACTCAAATGAACAATAACCAAATCAATTCACATACCAATCATCACTCAATTGAACCAATGAAATGCCGAATCAGTCCAAACCACCAGCATGCCAAGTCGTTAGCATCACCAGTCCTGCAGGGAAAGGTGACTGCATCCCGCTAGCCACCTACTGCCGGACTGGGTCATTTGCTGACTGTATACCAGGGTAGGACTAGTACTTATTCCAGGGTAGGACTGGTACAGAAGCCGGTACCTCCTACGTGAAACCAATGTTGAATTCAAACCACTAATATGTCTACTAATATGTCCACTAATATGTACCACTAATATGTTAGAACTTGTATTACGACTAGGTATTCAGCATAGTAGTTTAACTACCTAAAATTTAAATAAACAAAGAAATCTTTTAAAAAGGTCGGTCTCATTCTTATTTTTCCACATACTCTGGATGATTCGTATATTTATTTCTTCCAATATTTTTTTTTTTTTTGGCCTTTCCTTCAAGAAAAATGGTGGAGGGACCTTTGGGGATTCCTGCCCCCAACAACTCAAATGAACAATAACCAAATCAATTCACATACCAATCATCACTCAATTGAACCAATGAAATGCCGAATCAGTCCAAACCACCAGCATGCCAAGTCGTTAGCATCACCAGTCCTGCAGGGAAAGGTGACTGCATCCCGCTAGCCACCTACTGCCGGACTGGGTCATTTGCTGACTGTATACCAGGGTAGGACTAGTACTTATTCCAGGGTAGGACTGGTACAGAAGCCGGTACCTCCTACGTGAAACCAATGTTGAATTCAAACCACTAATATGTCTACTAATATGTCCACTAATATGTACCACTAATATGTTAGAACTTGTATTACGACTAGGTATTCAGCATAGTAGTTTAACTACCTAAAATTTAAATAAACAAAGAAATCTTTTAAAAAGGTCGGTCTCATTCTTATTTTTCCACATACTCTGGATGATTCGTATATTTATTTCTTCCAACATTTTTTTTTTTTTTTTGGCCTTTCCTTCAAGAAGAATGGTGGAGGGACCTTTGGGGATTCCTGCCCCCAACAACTCAAATGAACAATAACCAAATCAATTCACATACCAATCATCACTCAATTGAACCAATGAAATGCCGAATCAGTCCAAACCACCAGCATGCCAAGTCGTTAGCATCACCAGTCCTGCAGGGAAAGGTGACTGCATCCCGCTAGCCACCTACTGCCGGACTGGGTCATTTGCTGACTGTATACCAGGGTAGGACTGTACCTCCTACGTGAAACCAATGTTGAATTCAAACCACTAATATGTCTACTAATATGTCCACTAATATGTACCACTAATATGTTAGAACTTGTATTACGACTAGGTATTCAGCATAGTAGTTTAACTACCTAAAATTTAAATAAACAAAGAAATCTTTTAAAAAGGTCGGTCTCATTCTTATTTTTCCACATACTCTGGATGATTCGTATATTTATTTCTTCCAATATTTTTTTTTTTTTGGCCTTTCCTTCAAGAAAAATGGTGGAGGGACCTTTGGGGATTCCTGCCCCCAACAACTCAAATGAACAATAACCAAATCAATTCACATACCAATCATCACTCAATTGAACCAATGAAATGCCGAATCAGTCCAAACCACCAGCATGCCAAGTCGTTAGCATCACCAGTCCTGCAGGGAAAGGTGACTGCATCCCGCTAGCCACCTACTGCCGGACTGGGTCATTTGCTGACTGTATACCAGGGTAGGACTAGTACTTATTCCAGGGTAGGACTGGTACAGAAGCCGGTACCTCCTACGTGAAACCAATGTTGAATTCAAACCACTAATATGTCTACTAATATGTCCACTAATATGTACCACTAATATGTTAGAACTTGTAGTACGACTAGGTATTCAGCATAGTAGTTTAACTACCTAAAATTTAAATAAACAAAGAAATCTTTTAAAAAGGTCGGTCTCATTCTTATTTTTCCACATACTCTGGATGATTCGTATATTTATTTCTTCCAACATTTTTTTTTTTTTTTGGCCTTTCCTTCAAGAAAAATGGTGGAGGGACCTTTGGGGATTCCTGCCCCCAACAACTCAAATGAACAATAACCAAATCAATTCACATACCAATCATCACTCAATTGAACCAATGAAATGCCGAATCAGTCCAAACCACCAGCATGCCAAGTCGTTAGCATCACCAGTCCTGCAGGGAAAGGTGACTGCATCCCGCTAGCCACCTACTGCCGGACTGGGTCATTTGCTGACTGTATACCAGGGTAGGACTAGTACTTATTCCAGGGTAGGACTGGTACAGAAGCCGGTACCTCCTACGTGAAACCAATGTTGAATTCAAACCACTAATATGTCTACTAATATGTCCACTAATATGTACCACTAATATGTTAGAACTTGTATTACGACTAGGTATTCAGCATAGTAGTTTAACTACCTAAAATTTAAATAAACAAAGAAATCTTTTAAAAAGGTCGGTCTCATTCTTATTTTTCCACATACTCTGGATGATTCGTATATTTATTTCTTCCAACATTTTTTTTTTTTTTGGCCTTTCCTTCAAGAAGAATGGTGGAGGGACCTTTGGGGATTCCTGCCCCCAACAACTCAAATGAACAATAACCAAATCAATTCACATACCAATCATCACTCAATTGAACCAATGAAATGCCGAATCAGTCCAAACCACCAGCATGCCAAGTCGTTAGCATCACCAGTCCTGCAGGGAAAGGTGACTGCATCCCGCTAGCCACCTACTGCCGGACTGGGTCATTTGCTGACTGTATACCAGGGTAGGACTAGTACTTATTCCAGGGTAGGACTGGTACAGAAGCCGGTACCTCCTACGTGAAACCAATGTTGAATTCAAACCACTAATATGTCTACTAATATGTCCACTAATATGTACCACTAATATGTTAGAACTTGTATTACGACTAGGTATTCAGCATAGTAGTTTAACTACCTAAAATTTAAATAAACAAAGAAATCTTTTAAAAAGGTCGGTCTCATTCTTATTTTTCCACATACTCTGGATGATTCGTATATTTATTTCTTCCAACATTTTTTTTTTTTTTGGCCTTTCCTTCAAGAAAAATGGTGGAGGGACCTTTGGGGATTCCTGCCCCCAACAACTCAAATGAACAATAACCAAATCAATTCACATACCAATCATCACTCAATTGAACCAATGAAATGCCGAATCAGTCCAAACCACCAGCATGCCAAGTCGTTAGCATCACCAGTCCTGCAGGGAAAGGTGACTGCATCCCGCTAGCCACCTACTGCCGGACTGGGTCATTTGCTGACTGTATACCAGGGTAGGACTAGTACTTATTCCAGGGTAGGACTGGTACAGAAGCCGGTACCTCCTACGTGAAACCAATGTTGAATTCAAACCACTAATATGTCTACTAATATGTCCACTAATATGTACCACTAATATGTTAGAACTTGTAGTACGACTAGGTATTCAGCATAGTAGTTTAACTACCTAAAATTTAAATAAACAAAGAAATCTTTTAAAAAGGTCGGTCTCATTCTTATTTTTCCACATACTCTGGATGATTCGTATATTTATTTCTTCCAACATTTTTTTTTTTTTTTGGCCTTTCCTTCAAGAAGAATGGTGGAGGGACCTTTGGGGATTCCTGCCCCCAACAACTCAAATGAACAATAACCAAATCAATTCACATACCAATCATCACTCAATTGAACCAATGAAATGCCGAATCAGTCCAAACCACCAGCATGCCAAGTCGTTAGCATCACCAGTCCTGCAGGGAAAGGTGACTGCATCCCGCTAGCCACCTACTGCCGGACTGGGTCATTTGCTGACTGTATACCAGGGTTAGGACTGGTACCTCCTACGTGAAACCAATGTTGAATTCAAACCACTAATATGTCTACTAATATGTCCACTAATATGTACCACTAATATGTTAGAACTTGTATTACGACTAGGTATTCAGCATAGTAGTTTAACTACCTAAAATTTAAATAAACAAAGAAATCTTTTAAAAAGGTCGGTCTCATTCTTATTTTTCCACATACTCTGGATGATTCGTATATTTATTTCTTCCAATATTTTTTTTTTTTTGGCCTTTCCTTCAAGAAAAATGGTGGAGGGACCTTTGGGGATTCCTGCCCCCAACAACTCAAATGAACAATAACCAAATCAATTCACATACCAATCATCACTCAATTGAACCAATGAAATGCCGAATCAGTCCAAACCACCAGCATGCCAAGTCGTTAGCATCACCAGTCCTGCAGGGAAAGGTGACTGCATCCCGCTAGCCACCTACTGCCGGACTGGGTCATTTGCTGACTGTATACCAGGGTAGGACTAGTACTTATTCCAGGGTAGGACTGGTACAGAAGCCGGTACCTCCTACGTGAAACCAATGTTGAATTCAAACCACTAATATGTCTACTAATATGTCCACTAATATGTACCACTAATATGTTAGAACTTGTATTACGACTAGGTATTCAGCATAGTAGTTTAACTACCTAAAATTTAAATAAACAAAGAAATCTTTTAAAAAGGTCGGTCTCATTCTTATTTTTCCACATACTCTGGATGATTCGTATATTTATTTCTTCCAACATTTTTTTTTTTTTTTTGGCCTTTCCTTCAAGAAGAATGGTGGAGGGACCTTTGGGGATTCCTGCCCCCAACAACTCAAATGAACAATAACCAAATCAATTCACATACCAATCATCACTCAATTGAACCAATGAAATGCCGAATCAGTCCAAACCACCAGCATGCCAAGTCGTTAGCATCACCAGTCCTGCAGGGAAAGGTGACTGCATCCCGCTAGCCACCTACTGCCGGACTGGGTCATTTGCTGACTGTATACCGGTAGGACTATACTTATTCAGGGTAGGACTGGTACGAAGCCGTACTCCTACGTGAAACCAATGTTGAATTCAAACCACTAATATGTCTACTAATATGTCCACTAATATGTACCACTAATATGTTAGAACTTGTATTACGACTAGGTATTCAGCATAGTAGTTTAACTACCTAAAATTTAAATAAACAAAGAAATCTTTTAAAAAGGTCGGTCTCATTCTTATTTTTCCACATACTCTGGATGATTCGTATATTTATTTCTTCCAACATTTTTTTTTTTTTGGCCTTTCCTTCAAGAAAAATGGTGGAGGGACCTTTGGGGATTCCTGCCCCCAACAACTCAAATGAACAATAACCAAATCAATTCACATACCAATCATCACTCAATTGAACCAATGAAATGCCGAATCAGTCCAAACCACCAGCATGCCAAGTCGTTAGCATCACCAGTCCTGCAGGGAAAGGTGACTGCATCCCGCTAGCCACCTACTGCCGGACTGGGTCATTTGCTGACTGTATACCAGGGTAGGACTAGTACTTATTCCAGGGTAGGACTGGTACAGAAGCCGGTACCTCCTACGTGAAACCAATGTTGAATTCAAACCACTAATATGTCTACTAATATGTCCACTAATATGTACCACTAATATGTTAGAACTTGTATTACGACTAGGTATTCAGCATAGTAGTTTAACTACCTAAAATTTAAATAAACAAAGAAATCTTTTAAAAAGGTCGGTCTCATTCTTATTTTTCCACATACTCTGGATGATTCGTATATTTATTTCTTCCAACATTTTTTTTTTTTTTTGGCCTTTCCTTCAAGAAGAATGGTGGAGGGACCTTTGGGGATTCCTGCCCCCAACAACTCAAATGAACAATAACCAAATCAATTCACATACCAATCATCACTCAATTGAACCAATGAAATGCCGAATCAGTCCAAACCACCAGCATGCCAAGTCGTTAGCATCACCAGTCCTGCAGGGAAAGGTGACTGCATCCGCTAGCCACCTACTGCCGGACTGGGTCATTTGCTGACTGTATACCAGGGTAGGACTAGTACTTATTCCAGGGTAGGACTGGTACAGAAGCCGGTACCTCCTACGTGAAACCAATGTTGAATTCAAACCACTAATATGTCTACTAATATGTCCACTAATATGTACCACTAATATGTTAGAACTTGTAGTACGACTAGGTATTCAGCATAGTAGTTTAACTACCTAAAATTTAAATAAACAAAGAAATCTTTTAAAAAGGTCGGTCTCATTCTTATTTTTCCACATACTCTGGATGATTCGTATATTTATTTCTTCCAACATTTTTTTTTTTTTTGGCCTTTCCTTCAAGAAGAATGGTGGAGGGACCTTTGGGGATTCCTGCCCCCAACAACTCAAATGAACAATAACCAAATCAATTCACATACCAATCATCACTCAATTGAACCAATGAAATGCCGAATCAGTCCAAACCACCAGCATGCCAAGTCGTTAGCATCACCAGTCCTGCAGGGAAAGGTGACTGCATCCCGCTAGCCACCTACTGCCGGACTGGGTCATTTGCTGACTGTATACCAGGGTAGACTAGTACTATTCCAGGGTAGGACTGGTACAGAAGCCGGTACCTCCTACGTGAAACCAATGTTGAATTCAAACCACTAATATGTCTACTAATATGTCCACTAATATGTACCACTAATATGTTAGAACTTGTATTACGACTAGGTATTCAGCATAGTAGTTTAACTACCTAAAATTTAAATAAACAAAGAAATCTTTTAAAAAGGTCGGTCTCATTCTTATTTTTCCACATACTCTGGATGATTCGTATATTTATTTCTTCCAATATTTTTTTTTTTTTGGCCTTTCCTTCAAGAAAAATGGTGGAGGGACCTTTGGGGATTCCTGCCCCCAACAACTCAAATGAACAATAACCAAATCAATTCACATACCAATCATCACTCAATTGAACCAATGAAATGCCGAATCAGTCCAAACCACCAGCATGCCAAGTCGTTAGCATCACCAGTCCTGCAGGGAAAGGTGACTGCATCCCGCTAGCCACCTACTGCCGGACTGGGTCATTTGCTGACTGTATACCAGGGTAGGACTAGTACTTATTCCAGGGTAGGACTGGTACAGAAGCCGGTACCTCCTACGTGAAACCAATGTTGAATTCAAACCACTAATATGTCTACTAATATGTCCACTAATATGTACCACTAATATGTTAGAACTTGTATTACGACTAGGTATTCAGCATAGTAGTTTAACTACCTAAAATTTAAATAAACAAAGAAATCTTTTAAAAAGGTCGGTCTCATTCTTATTTTTCCACATACTCTGGATGATTCGTATATTTATTTCTTCCAACATTTTTTTTTTTTTTTGGCCTTTCCTTCAAGAAGAATGGTGGAGGGACCTTTGGGGATTCCTGCCCCCAACAACTCAAATGAACAATAACCAAATCAATTCACATACCAATCATCACTCAATTGAACCAATGAAATGCCGAATCAGTCCAAACCACCAGCATGCCAAGTCGTTAGCATCACCAGTCCTGCAGGGAAAGGTGACTGCATCCCGCTAGCCACCTACTGCCGGACTGGGTCATTTGCTGACTGTATACCAGGGTAGGACTAGTACTTATTCCAGGGTAGGACTGGTACAGAAGCCGGTACCTCCTACGTGAAACCAATGTTGAATTCAAACCACTAATATGTCTACTAATATGTCCACTAATATGTACCACTAATATGTTAGAACTTGTAGTACGACTAGGTATTCAGCATAGTAGTTTAACTACCTAAAATTTAAATAAACAAAGAAATCTTTTAAAAAGGTCGGTCTCATTCTTATTTTTCCACATACTCTGGATGATTCGTATATTTATTTCTTCCAACATTTTTTTTTTTTTTGGCCTTTCCTTCAAGAAGAATGGTGGAGGGACCTTTGGGATTCCTGCCCCCAACAACTCAAATGAACAATAACCAAATCAATTCACATACCAATCATCACTCAATTGAACCAATGAAATGCCGAATCAGTCCAAACCACCAGCATGCCAAGTCGTTAGCATCACCAGTCCTGCAGGGAAAGGTGACTGCATCCCGCTAGCCACCTACTGCCGGACTGGGTCATTTGCTGACTGTATACCAGGGTAGGACTAGTACTTATTCCAGGGTAGGACTGGTACAGAAGCCGGTACCTCCTACGTGAAACCAATGTTGAATTCAAACCACTAATATGTCTACTAATATGTCCACTAATATGTACCACTAATATGTTAGAACTTGTATTACGACTAGGTATTCAGCATAGTAGTTTAACTACCTAAAATTTAAATAAACAAAGAAATCTTTTAAAAAGGTCGGTCTCATTCTTATTTTTCCACATACTCTGGATGATTCGTATATTTATTTCTTCCAACATTTTTTTTTTTTTTGGCCTTTCCTTCAAGAAAAATGGTGGAGGGACCTTTGGGGATTCCTGCCCCCAACAACTCAAATGAACAATAACCAAATCAATTCACATACCAATCATCACTCAATTGAACCAATGAAATGCCGAATCAGTCCAAACCACCAGCATGCCAAGTCGTTAGCATCACCAGTCCTGCAGGGAAAGGTGACTGCATCCCGCTAGCCACCTACTGCCGGACTGGGTCATTTGCTGACTGTATACCAGGGTAGGACTAGTACTTATTCCAGGGTAGGACTGGTACAGAAGCCGGTACCTCCTACGTGAAACCAATGTTGAATTCAAACCACTAATATGTCTACTAATATGTCCACTAATATGTACCACTAATATGTTAGAACTTGTATTACGACTAGGTATTCAGCATAGTAGTTTAACTACCTAAAATTTAAATAAACAAAGAAATCTTTTAAAAAGGTCGGTCTCATTCTTATTTTTCCACATACTCTGGATGATTCGTATATTTATTTCTTCCAACATTTTTTTTTTTTTGGCCTTTCCTTCAAGAAAAATGGTGGAGGGACCTTTGGGGATTCCTGCCCCCAACAACTCAAATGAACAATAACCAAATCAATTCACATACCAATCATCACTCAATTGAACCAATGAAATGCCGAATCAGTCCAAACCACCAGCATGCCAAGTCGTTAGCATCACCAGTCCTGCAGGGAAAGGTGACTGCATCCCGCTAGCCACCTACTGCCGGACTGGGTCATTTGCTGACTGTATACCAGGGTAGGACTAGTACTTATTCCAGGGTAGGACTGGTACAGAAGCCGGTACCTCCTACGTGAAACCAATGTTGAATTCAAACCACTAATATGTCTACTAATATGTCCACTAATATGTACCACTAATATGTTAGAACTTGTAGTACGACTAGGTATTCAGCATAGTAGTTTAACTACCTAAAATTTAAATAAACAAAGAAATCTTTTAAAAAGGTCGGTCTCATTCTTATTTTTCCACATACTCTGGATGATTCGTATATTTATTTCTTCCAATATTTTTTTTTTTTTTTGGCCTTTCCTTCAAGAAAAATGGTGGAGGGACCTTTGGGGATTCCTGCCCCCAACAACTCAAATGAACAATAACCAAATCAATTCACATACCAATCATCACTCAATTGAACCAATGAAATGCCGAATCAGTCCAAACCACCAGCATGCCAAGTCGTTAGCATCACCAGTCCTGCAGGGAAAGGTGACTGCATCCCGCTAGCCACCTACTGCCGGACTGGGTCATTTGCTGACTGTATACCAGGGTAGGACTAGTACTTATTCCAGGGTAGGACTGGTACAGAAGCCGGTACCTCCTACGTGAAACCAATGTTGAATTCAAACCACTAATATGTCTACTAATATGTCCACTAATATGTACCACTAATATGTTAGAACTTGTATTACGACTAGGTATTCAGCATAGTAGTTTAACTACCTAAAATTTAAATAAACAAAGAAATCTTTTAAAAAGGTCGGTCTCATTCTTATTTTTCCACATACTCTGGATGATTCGTATATTTATTTCTTCCAACATTTTTTTTTTTTTTGGCCTTTCCTTCAAGAAAAATGGTGGAGGGACCTTTGGGGATTCCTGCCCCCAACAACTCAAATGAACAATAACCAAATCAATTCACATACCAATCATCACTCAATTGAACCAATGAAATGCCGAATCAGTCCAAACCACCAGCATGCCAAGTCGTTAGCATCACCAGTCCTGCAGGGAAAGGTGACTGCATCCCGCTAGCCACCTACTGCCGGACTGGGTCATTTGCTGACTGTATACCAGGGTAGGACTAGTACTTATTCCAGGGTAGGACTGGTACAGAAGCCGGTACCTCCTACGTGAAACCAATGTTGAATTCAAACCACTAATATGTCTACTAATATGTCCACTAATATGTACCACTAATATGTTAGAACTTGTATTACGACTAGGTATTCAGCATAGTAGTTTAACTACCTAAAATTTAAATAAACAAAGAAATCTTTTAAAAAGGTCGGTCTCATTCTTATTTTTCCACATACTCTGGATGATTCGTATATTTATTTCTTCCAACATTTTTTTTTTTTTTTTGGCCTTTCCTTCAAGAAAAATGGTGGAGGGACCTTTGGGGATTCCTGCCCCCAACAACTCAAATGAACAATAACCAAATCAATTCACATACCAATCATCACTCAATTGAACCAATGAAATGCCGAATCAGTCCAAACCACCAGCATGCCAAGTCGTTAGCATCACCAGTCCTGCAGGGAAAGGTGACTGCATCCCGCTAGCCACCTACTGCCGGACTGGGTCATTTGCTGACTGTATACCAGGGTAGGACTGTACCTCCTACGTGAAACCAATGTTGAATTCAAACCACTAATATGTCTACTAATATGTCCACTAATATGTACCACTAATATGTTAGAACTTGTATTACGACTAGGTATTCAGCATAGTAGTTTAACTACCTAAAATTTAAATAAACAAAGAAATCTTTTAAAAAGGTCGGTCTCATTCTTATTTTTCCACATACTCTGGATGATTCGTATATTTATTTCTTCCAATATTTTTTTTTTTTTTGGCCTTTCCTTCAAGAAAAATGGTGGAGGGACCTTTGGGGATTCCTGCCCCCAACAACTCAAATGAACAATAACCAAATCAATTCACATACCAATCATCACTCAATTGAACCAATGAAATGCCGAATCAGTCCAAACCACCAGCATGCCAAGTCGTTAGCATCACCAGTCCTGCAGGGAAAGGTGACTGCATCCCGCTAGCCACCTACTGCCGGACTGGGTCATTTGCTGACTGTATACCAGGGTAGGACTAGTACTTATTCCAGGGTAGGACTGGTACAGAAGCCGGTACCTCCTACGTGAAACCAATGTTGAATTCAAACCACTAATATGTCTACTAATATGTCCACTAATATGTACCACTAATATGTTAGAACTTGTATTACGACTAGGTATTCAGCATAGTAGTTTAACTACCTAAAATTTAAATAAACAAAGAAATCTTTTAAAAAGGTCGGTCTCATTCTTATTTTTCCACATACTCTGGATGATTCGTATATTTATTTCTTCCAACATTTTTTTTTTTTTTTGGCCTTTCCTTCAAGAAAAATGGTGGAGGGACCTTTGGGGATTCCTGCCCCCAACAACTCAAATGAACAATAACCAAATCAATTCACATACCAATCATCACTCAATTGAACCAATGAAATGCCGAATCAGTCCAAACCACCAGCATGCCAAGTCGTTAGCATCACCAGTCCTGCAGGGAAAGGTGACTGCATCCCGCTAGCCACCTACTGCCGGACTGGGTCATTTGCTGACTGTATACCAGGGTAGGACTGTACCTCCTACGTGAAACCAATGTTGAATTCAAACCACTAATATGTCTACTAATATGTCCACTAATATGTACCACTAATATGTTAGAACTTGTATTACGACTAGGTATTCAGCATAGTAGTTTAACTACCTAAAATTTAAATAAACAAAGAAATCTTTTAAAAAGGTCGGTCTCATTCTTATTTTTCCACATACTCTGGATGATTCGTATATTTATTTCTTCCAATATTTTTTTTTTTTGGCCTTTCCTTCAAGAAAAATGGTGGAGGGACCTTTGGGGATTCCTGCCCCCAACAACTCAAATGAACAATAACCAAATCAATTCACATACCAATCATCACTCAATTGAACCAATGAAATGCCGAATCAGTCCAAACCACCAGCATGCCAAGTCGTTAGCATCACCAGTCCTGCAGGGAAAGGTGACTGCATCCCGCTAGCCACCTACTGCCGGACTGGGTCATTTGCTGACTGTATACCAGGGTAGGACTAGTACTTATTCCAGGTAGGACTGGTACAGAAGCCGGTACCTCCTACGTGAAACCAATGTTGAATTCAAACCACTAATATGTCTACTAATATGTCCACTAATATGTACCACTAATATGTTAGAACTTGTATTACGACTAGGTATTCAGCATAGTAGTTTAACTACCTAAAATTTAAATAAACAAAGAAATCTTTTAAAAAGGTCGGTCTCATTCTTATTTTTCCACATACTCTGGATGATTCGTATATTTATTTCTTCCAACATTTTTTTTTTTTTTTGGCCTTTCCTTCAAGAAAAATGGTGGAGGGACCTTTGGGGATTCCTGCCCCCAACAACTCAAATGAACAATAACCAAATCAATTCACATACCAATCATCACTCAATTGAACCAATGAAATGCCGAATCAGTCCAAACCACCAGCATGCCAAGTCGTTAGCATCACCAGTCCTGCAGGGAAAGGTGACTGCATCCCGCTAGCCACCTACTGCCGGACTGGGTCATTTGCTGACTGTATACCAGGGTTAGGGACTGTACCCTCCTACGTGAAACCAATGTTGAATTCAAACCACTAATATGTCTACTAATATGTCCACTAATATGTACCACTAATATGTTAGAACTTGTATTACGACTAGGTATTCAGCATAGTAGTTTAACTACCTAAAATTTAAATAAACAAAGAAATCTTTTAAAAAGGTCGGTCTCATTCTTATTTTTCCACATACTCTGGATGATTCGTATATTTATTTCTTCCAATATTTTTTTTTTTTTGGCCTTTCCTTCAAGAAAAATGGTGGAGGGACCTTTGGGGATTCCTGCCCCCAACAACTCAAATGAACAATAACCAAATCAATTCACATACCAATCATCACTCAATTGAACCAATGAAATGCCGAATCAGTCCAAACCACCAGCATGCCAAGTCGTTAGCATCACCAGTCCTGCAGGGAAAGGTGACTGCATCCCGCTAGCCACCTACTGCCGGACTGGGTCATTTGCTGACTGTATACCAGGGTAGGACTAGTACTTATTCCAGGGTAGGACTGGTACAGAAGCCGGTACCTCCTACGTGAAACCAATGTTGAATTCAAACCACTAATATGTCTACTAATATGTCCACTAATATGTACCACTAATATGTTAGAACTTGTATTACGACTAGGTATTCAGCATAGTAGTTTAACTACCTAAAATTTAAATAAACAAAGAAATCTTTTAAAAAGGTCGGTCTCATTCTTATTTTTCCACATACTCTGGATGATTCGTATATTTATTTCTTCCAACATTTTTTTTTTTTTGGCCTTTCCTTCAAGAAAAATGGTGGAGGGACCTTTGGGGATTCCTGCCCCCAACAACTCAAATGAACAATAACCAAATCAATTCACATACCAATCATCACTCAATTGAACCAATGAAATGCCGAATCAGTCCAAACCACCAGCATGCCAAGTCGTTAGCATCACCAGTCCTGCAGGGAAAGGTGACTGCATCCCGCTAGCCACCTACTGCCGGACTGGGTCATTTGCTGACTGTATACCAGGGTAGGACTAGTACTTATTCCAGGGTAGGACTGGTACAGAAGCCGGTACCTCCTACGTGAAACCAATGTTGAATTCAAACCACTAATATGTCTACTAATATGTCCACTAATATGTACCACTAATATGTTAGAACTTGTATTACGACTAGGTATTCAGCATAGTAGTTTAACTACCTAAAATTTAAATAAACAAAGAAATCTTTTAAAAAGGTCGGTCTCATTCTTATTTTTCCACATACTCTGGATGATTCGTATATTTATTTCTTCCAATATTTTTTTTTTTTGGCCTTTCCTTCAAGAAGAATGGTGGAGGGACCTTTGGGGATTCCTGCCCCCAACAACTCAAATGAACAATAACCAAATCAATTCACATACCAATCATCACTCAATTGAACCAATGAAATGCCGAATCAGTCCAAACCACCAGCATGCCAAGTCGTTAGCATCACCAGTCCTGCAGGGAAAGGTGACTGCATCCCGCTAGCCACCTACTGCCGGACTGGGTCATTTGCTGACTGTATACCAGGGTAGGACTAGTACTTATTCCAGGGTAGGACTGGTACAGAAGCCGGTACCTCCTACGTGAAACCAATGTTGAATTCAAACCACTAATATGTCTACTAATATGTCCACTAATATGTACCACTAATATGTTAGAACTTGTATTACGACTAGGTATTCAGCATAGTAGTTTAACTACCTAAAATTTAAATAAACAAAGAAATCTTTTAAAAAGGTCGGTCTCATTCTTATTTTTCCACATACTCTGGATGATTCGTATATTTATTTCTTCCAACATTTTTTTTTTTTTTTTTGGCCTTTCCTTCAAGAAGAATGGTGGAGGGACCTTTGGGGATTCCTGCCCCCAACAACTCAAATGAACAATAACCAAATCAATTCACATACCAATCATCACTCAATTGAACCAATGAAATGCCGAATCAGTCCAAACCACCAGCATGCCAAGTCGTTAGCATCACCAGTCCTGCAGGGAAAGGTGACTGCATCCCGCTAGCCACCTACTGCCGGACTGGGTCATTTGCTGACTGTATACCAGGGTAGGACTGTACCTCCTACGTGAAACCAATGTTGAATTCAAACCACTAATATGTCTACTAATATGTCCACTAATATGTACCACTAATATGTTAGAACTTGTATTACGACTAGGTATTCAGCATAGTAGTTTAACTACCTAAAATTTAAATAAACAAAGAAATCTTTTAAAAAGGTCGGTCTCATTCTTATTTTTCCACATACTCTGGATGATTCGTATATTTATTTCTTCCAATATTTTTTTTTTTTGGCCTTTCCTTCAAGAAAAATGGTGGAGGGACCTTTGGGGATTCCTGCCCCCAACAACTCAAATGAACAATAACCAAATCAATTCACATACCAATCATCACTCAATTGAACCAATGAAATGCCGAATCAGTCCAAACCACCAGCATGCCAAGTCGTTAGCATCACCAGTCCTGCAGGGAAAGGTGACTGCATCCCGCTAGCCACCTACTGCCGGACTAGGTCATTTGCTGACTGTATACCAGGGTAGGACTAGTACTTATTCCAGGGTAGGACTGGTACAGAAGCCGGTACCTCCTACGTGAAACCAATGTTGAATTCAAACCACTAATATGTCTACTAATATGTCCACTAATATGTACCACTAATATGTTAGAACTTGTAGTACGACTAGGTATTCAGCATAGTAGTTTAACTACCTAAAATTTAAATAAACAAAGAAATCTTTTAAAAAGGTCGGTCTCATTCTTATTTTTCCACATACTCTGGATGATTCGTATATTTATTTCTTCCAACATTTTTTTTTTTTTTTGGCCTTTCCTTCAAGAAGAATGGTGGAGGGACCTTTGGGGATTCCTGCCCCCAACAACTCAAATGAACAATAACCAAATCAATTCACATACCAATCATCACTCAATTGAACCAATGAAATGCCGAATCAGTCCAAACCACCAGCATGCCAAGTCGTTAGCATCACCAGTCCTGCAGGGAAAGGTGACTGCATCCCGCTAGCCACCTACTGCCGGACTGGGTCATTTGCTGACTGTATACCAGGGTAGGACTAGTACTTATTCCAGGGTAGGACTGGTACAGAAGCCGGTACCTCCTACGTGAAACCAATGTTGAATTCAAACCACTAATATGTCTACTAATATGTCCACTAATATGTACCACTAATATGTTAGAACTTGTATTACGACTAGGTATTCAGCATAGTAGTTTAACTACCTAAAATTTAAATAAACAAAGAAATCTTTTAAAAAGGTCGGTCTCATTCTTATTTTTCCACATACTCTGGATGATTCGTATATTTATTTCTTCCAACATTTTTTTTTTTTTTGGCCTTTCCTTCAAGAAGAATGGTGGAGGGACCTTTGGGGATTCCTGCCCCCAACAACTCAAATGAACAATAACCAAATCAATTCACATACCAATCATCACTCAATTGAACCAATGAAATGCCGAATCAGTCCAAACCACCAGCATGCCAAGTCGTTAGCATCACCAGTCCTGCAGGGAAAGGTGACTGCATCCCGCTAGCCACCTACTGCCGGACTGGGTCATTTGCTGACTGTATATTACCAGGGTAGGACTGGTACAGTACCTCCTACGTGAAACCAATGTTGAATTCAAACCACTAATATGTCTACTAATATGTCCACTAATATGTACCACTAATATGTTAGAACTTGTATTACGACTAGGTATTCAGCATAGTAGTTTAACTACCTAAAATTTAAATAAACAAAGAAATCTTTTAAAAAGGTCGGTCTCATTCTTATTTTTCCACATACTCTGGATGATTCGTATATTTATTTCTTCCAACATTTTTTTTTTTTTTGGCCTTTCCTTCAAGAAAAATGGTGGAGGGACCTTTGGGGATTCCTGCCCCCAACAACTCAAATGAACAATAACCAAATCAATTCACATACCAATCATCACTCAATTGAACCAATGAAATGCCGAATCAGTCCAAACCACCAGCATGCCAAGTCGTTAGCATCACCAGTCCTGCAGGGAAAGGTGACTGCATCCCGCTAGCCACCTACTGCCGGACTGGGTCATTTGCTGACTGTATACCAGGGTAGGACTAGTACTTATTCCAGGTAGGACTGGTACAGAAGCCGGTACCTCCTACGTGAAACCAATGTTGAATTCAAACCACTAATATGTCTACTAATATGTCCACTAATATGTACCACTAATATGTTAGAACTTGTATTACGACTAGGTATTCAGCATAGTAGTTTAACTACCTAAAATTTAAATAAACAAAGAAATCTTTTAAAAAGGTCGGTCTCATTCTTATTTTTCCACATACTCTGGATGATTCGTATATTTATTTCTTCCAACATTTTTTTTTTTTTTTGGCCTTTCCTTCAAGAAGAATGGTGGAGGGACCTTTGGGGATTCCTGCCCCCAACAACTCAAATGAACAATAACCAAATCAATTCACATACCAATCATCACTCAATTGAACCAATGAAATGCCGAATCAGTCCAAACCACCAGCATGCCAAGTCGTTAGCATCACCAGTCCTGCAGGGAAAGGTGACTGCATCCCGCTAGCCACCTACTGCCGGACTGGGTCATTTGCTGACTGTATACCAGGGTAGGACTAGTACTTATTCCAGGGTAGGACTGGTACAGAAGCCGGTACCTCCTACGTGAAACCAATGTTGAATTCAAACCACTAATATGTCTACTAATATGTCCACTAATATGTACCACTAATATGTTAGAACTTGTATTACGACTAGGTATTCAGCATAGTAGTTTAACTACCTAAAATTTAAATAAACAAAGAAATCTTTTAAAAAGGTCGGTCTCATTCTTATTTTTCCACATACTCTGGATGATTCGTATATTTATTTCTTCCAACATTTTTTTTTTTTTTTTTGGGCCTTTCCTTCAAGAAAAATGGTGGAGGGACCTTTGGGGATTCCTGCCCCCAACAACTCAAATGAACAATAACCAAATCAATTCACATACCAATCATCACTCAATTGAACCAATGAAATGCCGAATCAGTCCAAACCACCAGCATGCCAAGTCGTTAGCATCACCAGTCCTGCAGGGAAAGGTGACTGCATCCCGCTAGCCACCTACTGCCGGACTGGGTCATTTGCTGACCTGTATACCAGGGTAGGACTGGTACCTCCTACGTGAAACCAATGTTGAATTCAAACCACTAATATGTCTACTAATATGTCCACTAATATGTACCACTAATATGTTAGAACTTGTATTACGACTAGGTATTCAGCATAGTAGTTTAACTACCTAAAATTTAAATAAACAAAGAAATCTTTTAAAAAGGTCGGTCTCATTCTTATTTTTCCACATACTCTGGATGATTCGTATATTTATTTCTTCCAATATTTTTTTTTTTTTTTGGCCTTTCCTTCAAGAAAAATGGTGGAGGGACCTTTGGGATTCCTGCCCCCAACAACTCAAATGAACAATAACCAAATCAATTCACATACCAATCATCACTCAATTGAACCAATGAAATGCCGAATCAGTCCAAACCACCAGCATGCCAAGTCGTTAGCATCACCAGTCCTGCAGGGAAAGGTGACTGCATCCCGCTAGCCACCTACTGCCGGACTGGGTCATTTGCTGACTGTATACCAGGGTAGGACTAGTACTTATTCCAGGGTAGGACTGGTACAGAAGCCGGTACCTCCTACGTGAAACCAATGTTGAATTCAAACCACTAATATGTCTACTAATATGTCCACTAATATGTACCACTAATATGTTAGAACTTGTAGTACGACTAGGTATTCAGCATAGTAGTTTAACTACCTAAAATTTAAATAAACAAAGAAATCTTTTAAAAAGGTCGGTCTCATTCTTATTTTTCCACATACTCTGGATGATTCGTATATTTATTTCTTCCAACATTTTTTTTTTTTTTTTTGGCCTTTCCTTCAAGAAGAATGGTGGAGGGACCTTTGGGGATTCCTGCCCCCAACAACTCAAATGAACAATAACCAAATCAATTCACATACCAATCATCACTCAATTGAACCAATGAAATGCCGAATCAGTCCAAACCACCAGCATGCCAAGTCGTTAGCATCACCAGTCCTGCAGGGAAAGGTGACTGCATCCCGCTAGCCACCTACTGCCGGACTGGGTCATTTGCTGACTGTATACCAGGGTAGGACTGTACCTCCTACGTGAAACCAATGTTGAATTCAAACCACTAATATGTCTACTAATATGTCCACTAATATGTACCACTAATATGTTAGAACTTGTATTACGACTAGGTATTCAGCATAGTAGTTTAACTACCTAAAATTTAAATAAACAAAGAAATCTTTTAAAAAGGTCGGTCTCATTCTTATTTTTCCACATACTCTGGATGATTCGTATATTTATTTCTTCCAACATTTTTTTTTTTTTTTGGCCTTTCCTTCAAGAAAAATGGTGGAGGGACCTTTGGGGATTCCTGCCCCCAACAACTCAAATGAACAATAACCAAATCAATTCACATACCAATCATCACTCAATTGAACCAATGAAATGCCGAATCAGTCCAAACCACCAGCATGCCAAGTCGTTAGCATCACCAGTCCTGCAGGGAAAGGTGACTGCATCCCGCTAGCCACCTACTGCCGGACTGGGTCATTTGCTGACTGTATACCAGGGTAGGACTAGTACTTATTCCAGGGTAGGACTGGTACAGAGCCGTACCTCCTACGTGAAACCAATGTTGAATTCAAACCACTAATATGTCTACTAATATGTCCACTAATATGTACCACTAATATGTTAGAACTTGTATTACGACTAGGTATTCAGCATAGTAGTTTAACTACCTAAAATTTAAATAAACAAAGAAATCTTTTAAAAAGGTCGGTCTCATTCTTATTTTTCCACATACTCTGGATGATTCGTATATTTATTTCTTCCAACATTTTTTTTTTTTTTTTTGGCCTTTCCTTCAAGAAAAATGGTGGAGGGACCTTTGGGGATTCCTGCCCCCAACAACTCAAATGAACAATAACCAAATCAATTCACATACCAATCATCACTCAATTGAACCAATGAAATGCCGAATCAGTCCAAACCACCAGCATGCCAAGTCGTTAGCATCACCAGTCCTGCAGGGAAAGGTGACTGCATCCCGCTAGCCACCTACTGCCGGACTGGGTCATTTGCTGACTGTATACCAGGGTAGGACTAGTACTTATTCCAGGGTAGGACTGGTACAGAAGCCGGTACCTCCTACGTGAAACCAATGTTGAATTCAAACCACTAATATGTCTACTAATATGTCCACTAATATGTACCACTAATATGTTAGAACTTGTATTACGACTAGGTATTCAGCATAGTAGTTTAACTACCTAAAATTTAAATAAACAAAGAAATCTTTTAAAAAGGTCGGTCTCATTCTTATTTTTCCACATACTCTGGATGATTCGTATATTTATTTCTTCCAATATTTTTTTTTTTTTGGCCTTTCCTTCAAGAAAAATGGTGGAGGGACCTTTGGGGATTCCTGCCCCCAACAACTCAAATGAACAATAACCAAATCAATTCACATACCAATCATCACTCAATTGAACCAATGAAATGCCGAATCAGTCCAAACCACCAGCATGCCAAGTCGTTAGCATCACCAGTCCTGCAGGGAAAGGTGACTGCATCCCGCTAGCCACCTACTGCCGGACTGGGTCATTTGCTGACTGTATACCAGGGTAGGACTAGTACTTTCCAGGTAGGACTGTACAGAAGCCGTACCTCCTACGTGAAACCAATGTTGAATTCAAACCACTAATATGTCTACTAATATGTCCACTAATATGTACCACTAATATGTTAGAACTTGTATTACGACTAGGTATTCAGCATAGTAGTTTAACTACCTAAAATTTAAATAAACAAAGAAATCTTTTAAAAAGGTCGGTCTCATTCTTATTTTTCCACATACTCTGGATGATTCGTATATTTATTTCTTCCAATATTTTTTTTTTTTTTTGGCCTTTCCTTCAAGAAAAATGGTGGAGGGACCTTTGGGGATTCCTGCCCCCAACAACTCAAATGAACAATAACCAAATCAATTCACATACCAATCATCACTCAATTGAACCAATGAAATGCCGAATCAGTCCAAACCACCAGCATGCCAAGTCGTTAGCATCACCAGTCCTGCAGGGAAAGGTGACTGCATCCCGCTAGCCACCTACTGCCGGACTGGGTCATTTGCTGACTGTATACCAGGGTAGGACTAGTACTTATTCCAGGGTAGGACTGGTACAGAAGCCGGTACCTCCTACGTGAAACCAATGTTGAATTCAAACCACTAATATGTCTACTAATATGTCCACTAATATGTACCACTAATATGTTAGAACTTGTATTACGACTAGGTATTCAGCATAGTAGTTTAACTACCTAAAATTTAAATAAACAAAGAAATCTTTTAAAAAGGTCGGTCTCATTCTTATTTTTCCACATACTCTGGATGATTCGTATATTTATTTCTTCCAATATTTTTTTTTTTTTTGGCCTTTCCTTCAAGAAAAATGGTGGAGGGACCTTTGGGGATTCCTGCCCCCAACAACTCAAATGAACAATAACCAAATCAATTCACATACCAATCATCACTCAATTGAACCAATGAAATGCCGAATCAGTCCAAACCACCAGCATGCCAAGTCGTTAGCATCACCAGTCCTGCAGGGAAAGGTGACTGCATCCCGCTAGCCACCTACTGCCGGACTGGGTCATTTGCTGACTGTATACCAGGGTAGGACTAGTACTTATTCCAGGGTAGGACTGGTACAGAAGCCGGTACCTCCTACGTGAAACCAATGTTGAATTCAAACCACTAATATGTCTACTAATATGTCCACTAATATGTACCACTAATATGTTAGAACTTGTATTACGACTAGGTATTCAGCATAGTAGTTTAACTACCTAAAATTTAAATAAACAAAGAAATCTTTTAAAAAGGTCGGTCTCATTCTTATTTTTCCACATACTCTGGATGATTCGTATATTTATTTCTTCCAACATTTTTTTTTTTTTTGGCCTTTCCTTCAAGAAGAATGGTGGAGGGACCTTTGGGGATTCCTGCCCCCAACAACTCAAATGAACAATAACCAAATCAATTCACATACCAATCATCACTCAATTGAACCAATGAAATGCCGAATCAGTCCAAACCACCAGCATGCCAAGTCGTTAGCATCACCAGTCCTGCAGGGAAAGGTGACTGCATCCCGCTAGCCACCTACTGCCGGACTGGGTCATTTGCTGACTGTATACAGGTAGGACAGTATTTCAGGGTAGGACTGTCAGAAGCCGGTACCTCCTACGTGAAACCAATGTTGAATTCAAACCACTAATATGTCTACTAATATGTCCACTAATATGTACCACTAATATGTTAGAACTTGTATTACGACTAGGTATTCAGCATAGTAGTTTAACTACCTAAAATTTAAATAAACAAAGAAATCTTTTAAAAAGGTCGGTCTCATTCTTATTTTTCCACATACTCTGGATGATTCGTATATTTATTTCTTCCAACATTTTTTTTTTTTTTGGCCTTTCCTTCAAGAAAAATGGTGGAGGGACCTTTGGGGATTCCTGCCCCCAACAACTCAAATGAACAATAACCAAATCAATTCACATACCAATCATCACTCAATTGAACCAATGAAATGCCGAATCAGTCCAAACCACCAGCATGCCAAGTCGTTAGCATCACCAGTCCTGCAGGGAAAGGTGACTGCATCCCGCTAGCCACCTACTGCCGGACTGGGTCATTTGCTGACTGTATACCAGGGTAGGACTGTAAGCGTACCTCCTACGTGAAACCAATGTTGAATTCAAACCACTAATATGTCTACTAATATGTCCACTAATATGTACCACTAATATGTTAGAACTTGTATTACGACTAGGTATTCAGCATAGTAGTTTAACTACCTAAAATTTAAATAAACAAAGAAATCTTTTAAAAAGGTCGGTCTCATTCTTATTTTTCCACATACTCTGGATGATTCGTATATTTATTTCTTCCAATATTTTTTTTTTTTTTGGCCTTTCCTTCAAGAAAAATGGTGGAGGGACCTTTGGGGATTCCTGCCCCCAACAACTCAAATGAACAATAACCAAATCAATTCACATACCAATCATCACTCAATTGAACCAATGAAATGCCGAATCAGTCCAAACCACCAGCATGCCAAGTCGTTAGCATCACCAGTCCTGCAGGGAAAGGTGACTGCATCCCGCTAGCCACCTACTGCCGGACTGGGTCATTTGCTGACTGTAGTATACCAGGGTAGGACTGGTACCTCCTACGTGAAACCAATGTTGAATTCAAACCACTAATATGTCTACTAATATGTCCACTAATATGTACCACTAATATGTTAGAACTTGTATTACGACTAGGTATTCAGCATAGTAGTTTAACTACCTAAAATTTAAATAAACAAAGAAATCTTTTAAAAAGGTCGGTCTCATTCTTATTTTTCCACATACTCTGGATGATTCGTATATTTATTTCTTCCAACATTTTTTTTTTTTTTTTGGCCTTTCCTTCAAGAAAAATGGTGGAGGGACCTTTGGGGATTCCTGCCCCCAACAACTCAAATGAACAATAACCAAATCAATTCACATACCAATCATCACTCAATTGAACCAATGAAATGCCGAATCAGTCCAAACCACCAGCATGCCAAGTCGTTAGCATCACCAGTCCTGCAGGGAAAGGTGACTGCATCCCGCTAGCCACCTACTGCCGGACTGGGTCATTTGCTGACTGTATACCAGGGTAGGACTAGTACTTATTCCAGGGTAGGACTGGTACAGAAGCCGGTACCTCCTACGTGAAACCAATGTTGAATTCAAACCACTAATATGTCTACTAATATGTCCACTAATATGTACCACTAATATGTTAGAACTTGTATTACGACTAGGTATTCAGCATAGTAGTTTAACTACCTAAAATTTAAATAAACAAAGAAATCTTTTAAAAAGGTCGGTCTCATTCTTATTTTTCCACATACTCTGGATGATTCGTATATTTATTTCTTCCAACATTTTTTTTTTTTTTTGGCCTTTCCTTCAAGAAAAATGGTGGAGGGACCTTTGGGGATTCCTGCCCCCAACAACTCAAATGAACAATAACCAAATCAATTCACATACCAATCATCACTCAATTGAACCAATGAAATGCCGAATCAGTCCAAACCACCAGCATGCCAAGTCGTTAGCATCACCAGTCCTGCAGGGAAAGGTGACTGCATCCCGCTAGCCACCTACTGCCGGACTGGGTCATTTGCTGACTGTATACCAGGGTAGGGACTGGTAACCTCCTACGTGAAACCAATGTTGAATTCAAACCACTAATATGTCTACTAATATGTCCACTAATATGTACCACTAATATGTTAGAACTTGTATTACGACTAGGTATTCAGCATAGTAGTTTAACTACCTAAAATTTAAATAAACAAAGAAATCTTTTAAAAAGGTCGGTCTCATTCTTATTTTTCCACATACTCTGGATGATTCGTATATTTATTTCTTCCAATATTTTTTTTTTTTTGGCCTTTCCTTCAAGAAAAATGGTGGAGGGACCTTTGGGGATTCCTGCCCCCAACAACTCAAATGAACAATAACCAAATCAATTCACATACCAATCATCACTCAATTGAACCAATGAAATGCCGAATCAGTCCAAACCACCAGCATGCCAAGTCGTTAGCATCACCAGTCCTGCAGGGAAAGGTGACTGCATCCCGCTAGCCACCTACTGCCGGACTGGGTCATTTGCTGACTGTATACCAGGGTAGGACTAGTACTTATTCCAGGGTAGGACTGGTACAGAAGCCGGTACCTCCTACGTGAAACCAATGTTGAATTCAAACCACTAATATGTCTACTAATATGTCCACTAATATGTACCACTAATATGTTAGAACTTGTATTACGACTAGGTATTCAGCATAGTAGTTTAACTACCTAAAATTTAAATAAACAAAGAAATCTTTTAAAAAGGTCGGTCTCATTCTTATTTTTCCACATACTCTGGATGATTCGTATATTTATTTCTTCCAACATTTTTTTTTTTTTTGGCCTTTCCTTCAAGAAGAATGGTGGAGGGACCTTTGGGGATTCCTGCCCCCAACAACTCAAATGAACAATAACCAAATCAATTCACATACCAATCATCACTCAATTGAACCAATGAAATGCCGAATCAGTCCAAACCACCAGCATGCCAAGTCGTTAGCATCACCAGTCCTGCAGGGAAAGGTGACTGCATCCCGCTAGCCACCTACTGCCGGACTGGGTCATTTGCTGACTGTATACCAGGGTAGGACTAGTACTTATTCCAGGGTAGGACTGGTACAGAAGCCGGTACCTCCTACGTGAAACCAATGTTGAATTCAAACCACTAATATGTCTACTAATATGTCCACTAATATGTACCACTAATATGTTAGAACTTGTATTACGACTAGGTATTCAGCATAGTAGTTTAACTACCTAAAATTTAAATAAACAAAGAAATCTTTTAAAAAGGTCGGTCTCATTCTTATTTTTCCACATACTCTGGATGATTCGTATATTTATTTCTTCCAACATTTTTTTTTTTTTTTTGGCCTTTCCTTCAAGAAAAATGGTGGAGGGACCTTTGGGGATTCCTGCCCCCAACAACTCAAATGAACAATAACCAAATCAATTCACATACCAATCATCACTCAATTGAACCAATGAAATGCCGAATCAGTCCAAACCACCAGCATGCCAAGTCGTTAGCATCACCAGTCCTGCAGGGAAAGGTGACTGCATCCCGCTAGCCACCTACTGCCGGACTGGGTCATTTGCTGACTGTATACCAGGGTAGGACTAGTACTTATTCCAGGGTAGGACTGGTACAGAAGCCGGTACCTCCTACGTGAAACCAATGTTGAATTCAAACCACTAATATGTCTACTAATATGTCCACTAATATGTACCACTAATATGTTAGAACTTGTATTACGACTAGGTATTCAGCATAGTAGTTTAACTACCTAAAATTTAAATAAACAAAGAAATCTTTTAAAAAGGTCGGTCTCATTCTTATTTTTCCACATACTCTGGATGATTCGTATATTTATTTCTTCCAACATTTTTTTTTTTTTTGGCCTTTCCTTCAAGAAAAATGGTGGAGGGACCTTTGGGGATTCCTGCCCCCAACAACTCAAATGAACAATAACCAAATCAATTCACATACCAATCATCACTCAATTGAACCAATGAAATGCCGAATCAGTCCAAACCACCAGCATGCCAAGTCGTTAGCATCACCAGTCCTGCAGGGAAAGGTGACTGCATCCCGCTAGCCACCTACTGCCGGACTGGGTCATTTGCTGACTGTATACCAGGTGGACTAGTACTTATTCCAGGGTAGGACTGGTACAGAAGCGGTACCTCCTACGTGAAACCAATGTTGAATACAAACCACTAATATGTCTACTAATATGTCCACTAATATGTACCACTAATATGTTAGAACTTGTAGTACGACTAGGTATTCAGCATAGTAGTTTAACTACCTAAAATTTAAATAAACAAAGAAATCTTTTAAAAAGGTCGGTCTCATTCTTATTTTTCCACATACTCTGGATGATTCGTATATTTATTTCTTCCAATATTTTTTTTTTTTTTGGCCTTTCCTTCAAGAAGAATGGTGGAGGGACCTTTGGGATTCCTGCCCCCAACAACTCAAATGAACAATAACCAAATCAATTCACATACCAATCATCACTCAATTGAACCAATGAAATGCCGAATCAGTCCAAACCACCAGCATGCCAAGTCGTTAGCATCACCAGTCCTGCAGGGAAAGGTGACTGCATCCCGCTAGCCACCTACTGCCGGACTGGTCATTTGCTGACTGTATACCAGGTAGGACTAGTACTTATTCCAGGGTAGGACTGGTACAGAAGCCGTACCTCCTACGTGAAACCAATGTTGAATTCAAACCACTAATATGTCTACTAATATGTCCACTAATATGTACCACTAATATGTTAGAACTTGTATTACGACTAGGTATTCAGCATAGTAGTTTAACTACCTAAAATTTAAATAAACAAAGAAATCTTTTAAAAAGGTCGGTCTCATTCTTATTTTTCCACATACTCTGGATGATTCGTATATTTATTTCTTCCAACATTTTTTTTTTTTTTGGCCTTTCCTTCAAGAAAAATGGTGGAGGGACCTTTGGGGATTCCTGCCCCCAACAACTCAAATGAACAATAACCAAATCAATTCACATACCAATCATCACTCAATTGAACCAATGAAATGCCGAATCAGTCCAAACCACCAGCATGCCAAGTCGTTAGCATCACCAGTCCTGCAGGGAAAGGTGACTGCATCCCGCTAGCCACCTACTGCCGGACTGGGTCATTTGCTGACTGTATACCAGGGTAGGACTGTACCTCCTACGTGAAACCAATGTTGAATTCAAACCACTAATATGTCTACTAATATGTCCACTAATATGTACCACTAATATGTTAGAACTTGTATTACGACTAGGTATTCAGCATAGTAGTTTAACTACCTAAAATTTAAATAAACAAAGAAATCTTTTAAAAAGGTCGGTCTCATTCTTATTTTTCCACATACTCTGGATGATTCGTATATTTATTTCTTCCAATATTTTTTTTTTTTTTGGGCCTTTCCTTCAAGAAAAATGGTGGAGGGACCTTTGGGGATTCCTGCCCCCAACAACTCAAATGAACAATAACCAAATCAATTCACATACCAATCATCACTCAATTGAACCAATGAAATGCCGAATCAGTCCAAACCACCAGCATGCCAAGTCGTTAGCATCACCAGTCCTGCAGGGAAAGGTGACTGCATCCCGCTAGCCACCTACTGCCGGACTGGGTCATTTGGCTGACTGTATACCAGGGTAGGACTGTACAGAGCGGTACCTCCTACGTGAAACCAATGTTGAATTCAAACCACTAATATGTCTACTAATATGTCCACTAATATGTACCACTAATATGTTAGAACTTGTATTACGACTAGGTATTCAGCATAGTAGTTTAACTACCTAAAATTTAAATAAACAAAGAAATCTTTTAAAAAGGTCGGTCTCATTCTTATTTTTCCACATACTCTGGATGATTCGTATATTTATTTCTTCCAATATTTTTTTTTTTTTTTGGCCTTTCCTTCAAGAAAAATGGTGGAGGGACCTTTGGGGATTCCTGCCCCCAACAACTCAAATGAACAATAACCAAATCAATTCACATACCAATCATCACTCAATTGAACCAATGAAATGCCGAATCAGTCCAAACCACCAGCATGCCAAGTCGTTAGCATCACCAGTCCTGCAGGGAAAGGTGACTGCATCCCGCTAGCCACCTACTGCCGGACTGGGTCATTTGCTGACTGTATACCAGGGTAGGACTAGTACTTATTCCAGGGTAGGACTGGTACAGAAGCCGTACCTCCTACGTGAAACCAATGTTGAATTCAAACCACTAATATGTCTACTAATATGTCCACTAATATGTACCACTAATATGTTAGAACTTGTATTACGACTAGGTATTCAGCATAGTAGTTTAACTACCTAAAATTTAAATAAACAAAGAAATCTTTTAAAAAGGTCGGTCTCATTCTTATTTTTCCACATACTCTGGATGATTCGTATATTTATTTCTTCCAACATTTTTTTTTTTTTTGGCCTTTCCTTCAAGAAGAATGGTGGAGGGACCTTTGGGGATTCCTGCCCCCAACAACTCAAATGAACAATAACCAAATCAATTCACATACCAATCATCACTCAATTGAACCAATGAAATGCCGAATCAGTCCAAACCACCAGCATGCCAAGTCGTTAGCATCACCAGTCCTGCAGGGAAAGGTGACTGCATCCCGCTAGCCACCTACTGCCGGACTGGGTCATTTGCTGACTGTATACCAGGGTAGGACTGTACCTCCTACGTGAAACCAATGTTGAATTCAAACCACTAATATGTCTACTAATATGTCCACTAATATGTACCACTAATATGTTAGAACTTGTATTACGACTAGGTATTCAGCATAGTAGTTTAACTACCTAAAATTTAAATAAACAAAGAAATCTTTTAAAAAGGTCGGTCTCATTCTTATTTTTCCACATACTCTGGATGATTCGTATATTTATTTCTTCCAACATTTTTTTTTTTTTTTGGCCTTTCCTTCAAGAAAAATGGTGGAGGGACCTTTGGGGATTCCTGCCCCCAACAACTCAAATGAACAATAACCAAATCAATTCACATACCAATCATCACTCAATTGAACCAATGAAATGCCGAATCAGTCCAAACCACCAGCATGCCAAGTCGTTAGCATCACCAGTCCTGCAGGGAAAGGTGACTGCATCCCGCTAGCCACCTACTGCCGGACTGGGTCATTTGCTGACTGTATACCAGGGTGGTAGGACTGGTACCTCCTACGTGAAACCAATGTTGAATTCAAACCACTAATATGTCTACTAATATGTCCACTAATATGTACCACTAATATGTTAGAACTTGTATTACGACTAGGTATTCAGCATAGTAGTTTAACTACCTAAAATTTAAATAAACAAAGAAATCTTTTAAAAAGGTCGGTCTCATTCTTATTTTTCCACATACTCTGGATGATTCGTATATTTATTTCTTCCAATATTTTTTTTTTTTTGGCCTTTCCTTCAAGAAAAATGGTGGAGGGACCTTTGGGGATTCCTGCCCCCAACAACTCAAATGAACAATAACCAAATCAATTCACATACCAATCATCACTCAATTGAACCAATGAAATGCCGAATCAGTCCAAACCACCAGCATGCCAAGTCGTTAGCATCACCAGTCCTGCAGGGAAAGGTGACTGCATCCCGCTAGCCACCTACTGCCGGACTGGGTCATTTGCTGACTGTATACCAGGGTAGGACTAGTACTTATTCCAGGGTAGGACTGGTACAGAAGCCGGTACCTCCTACGTGAAACCAATGTTGAATTCAAACCACTAATATGTCTACTAATATGTCCACTAATATGTACCACTAATATGTTAGAACTTGTATTACGACTAGGTATTCAGCATAGTAGTTTAACTACCTAAAATTTAAATAAACAAAGAAATCTTTTAAAAAGGTCGGTCTCATTCTTATTTTTCCACATACTCTGGATGATTCGTATATTTATTTCTTCCAACATTTTTTTTTTTTTTGGCCTTTCCTTCAAGAAAAATGGTGGAGGGACCTTTGGGGATTCCTGCCCCCAACAACTCAAATGAACAATAACCAAATCAATTCACATACCAATCATCACTCAATTGAACCAATGAAATGCCGAATCAGTCCAAACCACCAGCATGCCAAGTCGTTAGCATCACCAGTCCTGCAGGGAAAGGTGACTGCATCCCGCTAGCCACCTACTGCCGGACTGGGTCATTTGCTGACTGTATACCAGGGTAGGACTGTACCTCCTACGTGAAACCAATGTTGAATTCAAACCACTAATATGTCTACTAATATGTCCACTAATATGTACCACTAATATGTTAGAACTTGTATTACGACTAGGTATTCAGCATAGTAGTTTAACTACCTAAAATTTAAATAAACAAAGAAATCTTTTAAAAAGGTCGGTCTCATTCTTATTTTTCCACATACTCTGGATGATTCGTATATTTATTTCTTCCAACATTTTTTTTTTTTTTTGGCCTTTCCTTCAAGAAGAATGGTGGAGGGACCTTTGGGGATTCCTGCCCCCAACAACTCAAATGAACAATAACCAAATCAATTCACATACCAATCATCACTCAATTGAACCAATGAAATGCCGAATCAGTCCAAACCACCAGCATGCCAAGTCGTTAGCATCACCAGTCCTGCAGGGAAAGGTGACTGCATCCCGCTAGCCACCTACTGCCGGACTGGGTCATTTGCTGACTGTATACCAGGGTAGGACTGTACTATTCCAGGGTAGACGTACAGAAGCGGTACCTCCTACGTGAAACCAATGTTGAATTCAAACCACTAATATGTCTACTAATATGTCCACTAATATGTACCACTAATATGTTAGAACTTGTATTACGACTAGGTATTCAGCATAGTAGTTTAACTACCTAAAATTTAAATAAACAAAGAAATCTTTTAAAAAGGTCGGTCTCATTCTTATTTTTCCACATACTCTGGATGATTCGTATATTTATTTCTTCCAACATTTTTTTTTTTTGGCCTTTCCTTCAAGAAAAATGGTGGAGGGACCTTTGGGGATTCCTGCCCCCAACAACTCAAATGAACAATAACCAAATCAATTCACATACCAATCATCACTCAATTGAACCAATGAAATGCCGAATCAGTCCAAACCACCAGCATGCCAAGTCGTTAGCATCACCAGTCCTGCAGGGAAAGGTGACTGCATCCCGCTAGCCACCTACTGCCGGACTGGGTCATTTGCTGACTGTATACCAGGTAGGACTAGTACTTATTCCAGGGTAGGACTGGTACAGAAGCCGGTACCTCCTACGTGAAACCAATGTTGAATTCAAACCACTAATATGTCTACTAATATGTCCACTAATATGTACCACTAATATGTTAGAACTTGTATTACGACTAGGTATTCAGCATAGTAGTTTAACTACCTAAAATTTAAATAAACAAAGAAATCTTTTAAAAAGGTCGGTCTCATTCTTATTTTTCCACATACTCTGGATGATTCGTATATTTATTTCTTCCAACATTTTTTTTTTTTTTTGGCCTTTCCTTCAAGAAAAATGGTGGAGGGACCTTTGGGGATTCCTGCCCCCAACAACTCAAATGAACAATAACCAAATCAATTCACATACCAATCATCACTCAATTGAACCAATGAAATGCCGAATCAGTCCAAACCACCAGCATGCCAAGTCGTTAGCATCACCAGTCCTGCAGGGAAAGGTGACTGCATCCCGCTAGCCACCTACTGCCGGACTGGGTCATTTGCTGACTGTATACCAGGGTAGGACTGTACCTCCTACGTGAAACCAATGTTGAATTCAAACCACTAATATGTCTACTAATATGTCCACTAATATGTACCACTAATATGTTAGAACTTGTATTACGACTAGGTATTCAGCATAGTAGTTTAACTACCTAAAATTTAAATAAACAAAGAAATCTTTTAAAAAGGTCGGTCTCATTCTTATTTTTCCACATACTCTGGATGATTCGTATATTTATTTCTTCCAACATTTTTTTTTTTTTGGCCTTTCCTTCAAGAAAAATGGTGGAGGGACCTTTGGGGATTCCTGCCCCCAACAACTCAAATGAACAATAACCAAATCAATTCACATACCAATCATCACTCAATTGAACCAATGAAATGCCGAATCAGTCCAAACCACCAGCATGCCAAGTCGTTAGCATCACCAGTCCTGCAGGGAAAGGTGACTGCATCCCGCTAGCCACCTACTGCCGGACTGGGTCATTTGCTGGACTGTATACCAGGGTAGGACTGTACCGTACTCCTACGTGAAACCAATGTTGAATTCAAACCACTAATATGTCTACTAATATGTCCACTAATATGTACCACTAATATGTTAGAACTTGTATTACGACTAGGTATTCAGCATAGTAGTTTAACTACCTAAAATTTAAATAAACAAAGAAATCTTTTAAAAAGGTCGGTCTCATTCTTATTTTTCCACATACTCTGGATGATTCGTATATTTATTTCTTCCAATATTTTTTTTTTTTTGGCCTTTCCTTCAAGAAAAATGGTGGAGGGACCTTTGGGGATTCCTGCCCCCAACAACTCAAATGAACAATAACCAAATCAATTCACATACCAATCATCACTCAATTGAACCAATGAAATGCCGAATCAGTCCAAACCACCAGCATGCCAAGTCGTTAGCATCACCAGTCCTGCAGGGAAAGGTGACTGCA